>JAQFVV010006653.1:184805-480583 GCA_028023455.1 Epiperipatus broadwayi
TCTATATATTAAATGGATTAGGTCCTGTACATGAGGAGTCAGATTGACCTTAGGTCAATATGGGTGTGACAAGAATCTCGGCCTCAGGGTGGCCTTTAAGCATTCCATCATCAGATTTTCAATTGGATGGATGGTCAAAGAGTTGGAGTGTGGAGTAGATTGAAGCCTGTCCATTAAAGTATGAGGTTTGGCTATCTTAATATATATCTGAGGACTTATAGCATATATGTGTAGAGATGGTAATTTGGACCAACTGATGATTGCTTGTTTAGCATGAAATACATATATTGGTGATTATTTATCTTTTCAACATATATGTGTTCAAGTGTATCAGTGTTATGAGATAGTGTGGAGAGTGGTGGATCATGTGAAAGTCTGTGCTCATATACCCTATATACTATTATTTTTAGGTAAAATAATAGAAAAACATTCCTTTTAAACAAATAAATAAATAGTATTGCTTATACATCATAAACAAAATTAAACTACAAAATGAATTCTTATTATGAAATATCTTACAATGTAATAAATAAAATATTTATGTAGTACTATAAACCCAGATGGTTAAAAAGAATTGGAAATGAAAACAAAAAAATATTTCTTCAAGTGAATGGTAACTTGTATCAATATTTTGGAAATATACATATAAAAAACTATACTTAAAAATTCATGAAAGACTGATTAAACCAATACTGAAGTACTGCCATAAAATAATCACAACATAAAAGCTGCAGCAGAAATAAAAAATAAAATTAAGAAGTATTAAAGTGTTAAAGAGCAATGTTGAAGTATAAGAATTACATAACACTTGCAAAAATTAAGTTGTTTACAATTTCTAGAATGGTTAGGTGCTATATATATGAATTTTAGTTTTAAAAATGTATAAGTTTAAAATAGTAAAATAATTTTAATCTGCCAAAATAAGAAATTCCTCAGGAAATTAAAGTTATAATATAATACACCATATACACCTTAAATGACACTCTACAATGCAGTTTAACATATGATTTATTTTATTTCCTTCCTTACAGTTTCAACTGTCCAGCAGTCATCATCAGAGCTTTTAACTCAATACCCTTTCTCCTACAAATTTTATCATCTAATTACATCGCTAATTGGATTTTTTCTATTCAAAGATCTTTTGAATTTATAAAATTTATTAATTAAATATATACATTAGAGAATAATAGAGACTCATATTATAAATCCTCCCAAAAATATAAATCTGCTCAGTCAGACTCAAGTTCAAGTGCCAAGAAGAAAGGCAACAGAACACATCCTGAAGGAGTGGTAAAGCAACCTAACAGGAGTATAAGAGCCAAGAAAGAAGGCAATGAGACTCTTCCAACAGAAGAGTCAATTCCCAGTGCAGTGCTCCACTGAAGATCCAAAACAGAGTCTCAGATATTTCAAAGGTTGTATGAACCTCCATATTATTTATTTTTATTTGATTGCTAAGAACCTCCATATTAATTATTTTATTTATTTGATTGCTGGAGTAAACTCTTGGCCCCTCACACATGGCAACTCAATATACAACAATAACACTAGGGAAAATTACATTAGAGTTGCATGTTTTAAGTGTCTATCAAGTCATCTTCAACAGCAACTTAGCATATCTCTGACTGGGAAAAATTGATGAAGCAAACAATGGTAATTTGTATTGTAAACAATTTATGAGATGCTCTAAAAGAGTGAGTTGATCTTAATATTAAAACAGCTCAGAATAGAATATAGAAATTGATTTTTAGTTTTAATCAATAAAAACAATTCCACATAAATTATTTGAATGGATACTATTTGAAGTGAACTATTTCTAGTATGTAAGGTTAATTATTTCTTTAAGTTTGATGCAATTCACTTTATTTCATTTAAAATCATTTGAAGTTTGACCTTGTTGACCTATTTTTGAGGTTTCTTTAATGATATTTTAAAACCATTATTGACTGACATTATTGGAAATAAATTGCATATTTCATTTTTTATATCTTAATTAAGGTAGATAAAATAAATTTTAAAATGTTATCTTTTAATGAATATGATTTTACACTCGTAAGAAATATATATATAAAATTAGATATACAGATCTCTATTACATATTTCTATTGCTATATTTTATTTCTAGCAAAAAGTTGTAGACCTTGGTTGAAATAAATTACTGTAATATGTATAATGGCAATAATTCTGCGCTAACAAGCTTGTTAGAGAAGTTTAATTCTGTAAAAATTATATGTTTATCTGCGCTAAGCACAGACGATAGTAATGAGGAGGCGCAGTCTAATTTATGCAAATTAGTTAGTTGTTAATTGAGTAATAGGTCTAGGCATTTTATTTTGTTTAGATTAAGTCTCACCATTTAAGCTAAACTATCTCAAGATTCATACAAATTTATAAAAATTATTAGACAAATTAGTTTATCTAAGAATTAAAAAAGTACAGGTTTTATAAATTAAGATTATATATATAAATTACAATTAATGTTCATATATTTTAAACTTTTAGTTATAGGCATTGGACAAAAAAAATATGCTATGACTTGTATTATGAATTTTGATCCAACCAAGTTTCTTCAGTTAGGCAAAGACAAATATAAATTCTCAAATGTCATATACCATTATTCTGTATTTATAAGATATATGTTATCCAAATTTGTTTATAAGAGCAATAAAAGATTAATTATAGCTTCCAGAAATCCAAGATTCCAGTTATAAATAGAAATAAGTGAATAACTAAATAAAAAGGTTGTTATGCATGAACATGTAAAGAGAATATATATTTGACCTTTAATAAACTTAAAATCTGACTTTTATAAAAATATTTTATAAATATTTATCTATTTATTTAAAGAGCCTTTATCCTAAATAATTATTTGCTAAGATTTATCTGCCTAATAGGATATTGGTGGCTATGGTTATTAAAGAACCAAAGACCCCAAAATGTATGGGTACTGAACTGAGTTCAGACAGCTGATGGGCTTGGATTGAAAATATTAAGGTGTTTTCAATTTAAGACTCGTAGTTTTGTAATTAAGTAGAGATAAAAGGTGGCTGCTGGAGGGTTGCATTAGATCCTAAGATTCTAGGTGCAGTGCGCTCAAATCCAAGGCTCCTCACAGACGAAGGCCACAAGCCAGAAACTAGTCTGGGGATATTGGAGGAGTAGGCACTGGATGGGAATTTTATACACAAACCTCCTGGCAGCCATTAATTACTCTAGCTTGCAGTGTGACAATATGCATAGTGAGTTTTTGCCTGTTTTAATAGCATTCATTATTACAACTCTACCATATTGTAAAATTTGTCTGCAAGGAAAGCAGTCTATCTTTTCTCTCTATTCAAGCATTTAAAAACTCCTTCATTTTTTCAGGTGATATAAAATAACTTAAAATTCATACATGTTTAGAAATATTTAAAATCTCCATTACATCACACATTCTGGAAATATATGAACAAAGATATTTAAAAAAGATAAATGAGCTCCAACATGCACATTCTATGCTGAGCTAGCACTCATTCATCTGGGTCACAAGGTCTTATGTTTGGTCTTCATACTTTGTTCAATATTTATAGGCAGCAAATTATTACAGTTTAATTTATGGGTCAAACTTTTTTGTGCTCACAGCTTTGACATCAAACGTTTTATATAAATACGTCAATGATTGTTATGAATCATTTGTCAAACTAGAGATTGTCTTTAGCCAAAATATAAACTTCTAATCTCAGTTAAAGAACAATATGCCTATCTCTTATAGAAGTATCAACAGCTGAATCTCCACAATCATATTGACTGTTTATTAGATTGAAAAATGTAAAAAAAAAATTATTTGCATTTGAAAAACCTAAATTATAATAAAAATTAAAGATTAATAAATTGTTTATTATATATATATATATTCATTCTTAAATCATTTCAAGCATTAATAGAGTTATAATTATTTATTAAGCACACAGGAAGTATATGTAAATACTTTTAAGACAGGCTTTAAACCTGTATCAAATGTGCTTCGAAATTTTTTGTAATAGTCTAGCAATATTTTTATTTTGCCAATAGAGGGACCTCTCAAACCATTACACAAGATAGCAACTTTTATAAAGATAAGAGTGGCCATCTTATCTTTAACCTAACTTAATATTGTCAATCATTGAGACTTTGTTTCCCAAATTATATTAGCATCATATATTGAAAAAAATAACAAGAACAATTGTTATGCCATCATTATTCTGATATCAAAAACATAAAACAATAAAATTCCATATCAACATAACATTTTTTTGCTTCAGAATATAGATTTCTAAAAAGTAGTAAGAAATATCTCATTGAACGTATTATTCCATCAAAGTACAAAATGAATGAAATTATTCATGGTTGATTAGAAGAGGCATCATAGTTGGAAATTGTTGCATTAATTAATATTTCAAAATAAATAATCTACTGAATGGTGTCTTCATTCATTAAAGAACAAAACTTTCAAGTGTCACTGGTAAGGATTGTAATTAAAACCCACAAACTATAACAAAACAAATAATTGCAGGATTGACATCTATGATAGTTGACCATGAACTTCAAAACAGAATATTCATGGTTGAGAATTAATTTTCAAGTCTCTGTATGTGAATGCTAGAATTAAAGAGTAATGATGTCATAATCATATGAATATTATGATTGATAGCTTGTCTTAGTTTATGCCGTCAGAAGAATCATTTATTTCATTTTTCCCAAACACTTTTTCATGATTGTGAACCAAAGGTTTATCAATCATTTTGTCTTTTTTCAATTAGCAAATATGATAGAAAACTGATATAATTTGGATAGTTAAATAATAATAATTTCTTCATCTGATAATTCCTTGTCAGAAACACACGTGAAAGTATATTTAATTCAATTCTGCCTTAGGCTAATTTGTATAAATACTCATTATTTAAGAATACAAATTCAGGATGATTTTTCTCTTCAAATTTTAATCCATTTGAAATTTAGGATTTATTTACACAAATGTTTGCACATTGCATTGGGTAACTACATTGGTCTTAAACATCTGTTGTAAACTGTGAAAAATTTGCGGTGGAAAATGATTTCAATAGAATATGAAATTTAGTAAGAATTCAATTAACTTATTGGCTTATTTATTTATACTTTGTTTAGGAATAATTCTTTATCATTTTAATCATTATTGATTCATTTCAGGGTGGTCTCTTTGTTTAATCCAGTTTCTCTTTTTCATAGCATCTATAATTCATCTCATGCCAAAAAAAATTCTTATTTCATTCATTTATCTTGCATACAGCCTCTTCTCTAGATGTTTTACAATCTCCTGGAATCCATTTAAAAACTACAACATTCCATTTATTATATTTTCTTTTAGAAATTTATCTGGCATAGCTCTTATTTCACTCTATTAATTTTTTCAATGATAACTATTTGTTTCCTCACCCAGTATCTCATTTTCAACCTCTTCTTGTTACTGCTAGCATGTGTCTCTTCATACTTTTTTGAATAATCAGAAAACCTTATATTACTCTTTTTTAAAATGTACAAGTCTCAGATCCATAAGTAAGAACTGGTAAAACATTTCATTTTAATACTAAGTTATTTCTATTAAAATCATTGAGCCACATTTAATTCCATGAATAATTCCATTCATTGTTTCCACCTGTATTAATAATCTCAACTAAGATATTTAAAATTTCTCTATTCAATCTTTTTATTTATTTCTTCTGAGAAATTTATTAAACCTTATTTTAATCTTTTTAGCAATTATCTTTAATCCTATTTTTGAAATTCTAAAAATTATTGCAAAAGCAACCATATAATCTGATAAATCCATATAACTTAAATAATCATTTATTTTTGTTTCCCTCCCATTTTAATCCGCAAAATAAATCCTGTAAAATTGCTGTATAAAAAGTTTTAAACATGTGGAAGTACCTTATCATATATTCTTCTAAATGTTGAACTTCTTAATATCATCAAGAAATCTAATCATTACTGTTAAATTTTGATTAAATATTTTTCAAAATATGACAATATCATGAATGACAATCTTGGACTTATATCTTGATAATCGAAAGTTTTATCCACTATGATAATTCTTATAGAATCAAATGCTTTTTCATAATCTACAATTTAAAGTCTAATGGTAATTCATATTCATTGGTCTTTTCTATATGTAAAATCTTTCAATATTGAATGTGATCACTTTTAAATCCAGCTTGTTCTCTTGGTCAGTTAGAATTCAAGATTTGCATTGGATGAGTTGTAATTTCATGATAAAGATTTTGTATAGAACTGGCAGAAGATTGAATGATCTACAATTTCTGGTACCTTCTTTATCATTCTTCTTAAATATCATTCTCATTACAGCATTCTTCCAACCATCTGGTACATCTTTGTTATTTAGATATTTGGTATATAGTTTTGCCAATGATTTTTTATTTCTTCATCTGCTTTTTTTAAAACATCAGTAATAATTCTATCATTTCCTAAAGGTTTTCTCTACTTCATAGATTTAATTGCATGACTTAAAATACATGAGAATTTTGAAAATGTACTAATTGCTGGAGATACTTTGATTCCTCATTCTTTATTATTATATACTTATAGAATTTTTCCACACATTTCATGTTATGCTGAAGCAACTTTCTTTTCATTCTTTGTGTTTCTCACTTTTGACATTTTTATACTCTTCTATACATCTCTTGCCAATTCATTGTTATATTTTTTATATCATTACTAACTCTTTTTTTATAAAACTCTTAATATTCAATTTTTGATAATGGATCATTTTAAAAATGTTCATCTTCATACATTATTTTGTTTTAGTAGAAAACTTACTAATAAATTGCTGCTTTTTGTACCAGCTTTCTTCATTGCAGTCTTAATAATAGGGTATCATTTATCTTCTTATTGATATTTCAGTCAAATCTGAACCATCTTTAAAATCTTTTAACATTTTAAAATGAAGTTCTAAGTTAAATTTACTGGTGTCTTTTTTAATACTTTTTGTCTGAATAGTTTTGCATTAAATCTCATTAATTGTTGATCACTTCTTGTGTTAAATGTATTAAGAACATCATAATCTTAAAATATATATTTTCTATTAGTCAAAATATAAAATAATTTTGTTATGTCTATTTTAACTTATCTTTTTTTTTCAAGGACAGAATTCATAATATACTCCACCACTCTTGTCTTTTAATTGCTTACCAATTATAGCATTATTTTTTTTCATGACAATTTTAAAATGTTAATTGGTCTGATTAAAAGAATTCTTTACATCCATACCATACAAAAATCATCTACTTGTCAAGCGTTGTTAGCCAAGAGGTCATCGCAACCGCCTTTCAAGCAAGTAGTTGGTTGCAGACGGTTGTGGGTTTACGTCCCGGCTGATGCTATGACATATGAAAAAAAAAAATCTACTTCCTCAACACAATTAGAACTTGTTGGTGCATAAACTAATCTTCTATCTCTGTCAGTTATATCATTAATCTTCTCAATGCTAATTTTTCATCTTTTATTTATAATAAATCTCTCTTCACTCGTGTTTCTAATATTTGTACTTTGTATTTAAACTACAGATTCATGTTTTATATCAATTGTCTCTCCACATTTTTTCTGACTTCACAAAGTCCAACAATATCCTATTTAATATTAAACAGATCTTTCAATTCATGGAATCTTCTTTTAATGAAAGTAATCTGCAGTTGTTTATAAACAAAGCAAAGCAAAACTCCATATAGTAGTGCCACCTGTGCTAAACAGAGTAATCAATGGATGCCAGAAGGCTTGTGCATAAAATCCCTATCTAATGCCTACTCATCCAACATCCCCAGACTAGTTTCTGGCTTGTAGCCTTCGTCAGTGAGGAGCTTTAGATATGAGAGCTTTGCTTTGTTTATAAACAATTATGTGCTAGTATTGGAGATGTGATCATGTGATGCTTGTTGGTTTAATCTGCAGTTGTACATACCTAAATAAAAGTTGTCAATGAATGGCAACCTTGAATTCACAATCATTAAATTCTTATCACCCTCTGTCTTTGGATATCGACTGCTGCCTTGGATGTAAGGAAAAGAAAGATTATTCATACACATTTATATTTATGAATTATCATGCATCTGAAAAGAATGGCTATGGTATTTTTTAATTTTAAATAAATTAAAAGATTCTAAACATTCTGATACATGTTAGCAAGCAACTCACCCATGTTCATCTGCCGTATTGATAAACATATATAATAACAGCTGTAACAACATATTGAGTGGATTATTAGATATGTGTCCTGCAAGCTCTAAAATAGATTAAGGATAAAACCTAACAATGTTCCATAGCTCTTCAAAATAAAGAATGATAATAATGAATTAGATAATGACAACTATAAATATCATGGACAAATTATTAATACAGAAGAAAAAATAATTTGTGAAATTAATTGCATAAATGAAAGTAGTTGATATGCCTTTGATAAAAATAATTTAAAATAAATTATGTCCATTCAAAAAGAAAGGTTTTGGATAAGGATATACTACTCATGTTTATTTATAGTTCTCAGAACTGGATATTTAATAGAAAAGCAATACAAAGACTTCAGAATGCAATACAGAGGATTGAGAATAAAGAATATGATGTGAAAATAGATAGATCATTCTTAAAGAAATTAAAAAATTAAACTAAATGTATTGCAGGAAAAGTTATAAATCAGAAAAAGTGGTTAAATAAATCTCAGAGAGATCTTAATTTTCAACTGAACTGAGAATGGTTGGAAGTGAAAGCAGTGATGATAGTTTTAGAGGTTTCTCAACTTATTTTTGTCTTTTTTAAAAAAATCTGATATAAAGTCTTTAGAAATTCTTCAATTGCCTATCTAATGTCATTATAATATCCACTCCCAAGATTTAATATATAATCAAAACTGAAAACATTTTAAAGTTAAATTGTTTATAGATAAAATATATGATCAAGTTTGTATATTATTAATTATATCTTGATAATCAAAAAAATAATAAATGTTGATAATAATGATTTAAAAGTTAATAACTGTAAATTATCCGTGGGCAATTTATTAAATGAAATTAGTTATAGAATGAAATGTGAATAACATACCTTCAGTAGAAATAATTTAAAACAAAATATATAGATGTGTATCACGAATGCTTTTCTATGGCTCCGAGATATAATCACTTAATAAAAGAACTGTTTAAGGTCTGCAGGACATATGGTAAGGTATAGAGAAGTATATATTTTGCTTTGAAGTAAGAGGTCGATAACTAATGACTTGAATTGTATTATGTTTCTAAATGATCGCAGCAAATAATCAGTTTATAGAGAGTTTGGTTTCATGGTTCACAGCTGAAATCTAATACATTCTTTTATTTATTTCATGATTCACTTTCTATTCATTTGATGACTTGTAAAAATGTTTGAAATTATAACCAGCTTCTATAGGAAATGAAAGTAATATATTTTATTGATGTGATTTTAAAATCTATTTAAAGTTCCATAATTTCTGTTCAATTTGATGGAAAAAAAAACATTTTCAATATTTTTTTTGACACTTTTTAGTTAAAATTAAGTATAATTTTTGAACTAATGTAAAAATCTTTAAAAAATTAAAAAGCGTTTAAAAAAGAATCGTTTAGTTGAGAAGCAAATTCCGATCACGAAAAGAAAAAAAATATCAATAACTTAAGGAAATAACTAATTTTATAAGAATAATTAAGATCGTCTCAATATTTAATAATATAGTATTCACAGTTATTATTTGTTGAATTTGAAGTAAATAATTAATAAGCTTTCTAAAATTCCCGCATTTGGTGGATATGTAAGGGCCCGGATAGTTAACCTCGACTGGGCCAAAATGATAGATAGGTTCGAGTGTGAGTTATCGCACTCAATAACTATAAGTATTTATATAAGGAAATACACGAATACTGCAATTTGAGTTAATTGGTTTATAAATATAAATATCAGAGGGTTAATAAATGAATACCTATTATTAATTACATTAATATATATAAAAGCAGATTAATACATAAAATGCGTCACTATAATCTATACAATAAGGCCCGAAGGCTCACACAAATTATAATCAAGATCTGTACGACCTGTATTTATGTCCCTAGGTGTACCTTGATACGTTGGAGGTAGAACTCTCCGCAAAACGAGCTGAGAGTGAAGCAGCGTGATTTTAGACCACATTGAAAAATGCATCCATCATTCAAACTTCACCTTACAAGTCTGTCGTTGACCCCCCCTCTCCCGCTGTCCTTGGTGTTACAATGTCTATTCCCATTGGTCATGCCATGACACGAGATTCAAAGTAGCCAGTTTGGTTATCTACTTTTTAATCGCATAACTTAATTATCAAATTCTTCAGCAGTATTTTTGGCTTAGTTTTTTCCATTATCACTGACTAATCAGTTATGTACATTCCACTACTTCGATATTATCTTATGATTACTAATTATTTCTAAATCTAATTAGTCTTTACTTCATTTAATTAGCAACCATTGTTATCTCATTTTACAATATTAATAGTTAATGTGAATGCTTTTAGCATACACGCACATACTCAAAAATTTTATAATAATTACATTTTTATATATTGCGTGTTTATATGAATATACACACATACTTACCACACCTCTCCCATGTTCAGAGATTTAGCTTTCAACTTTTTTCTTCTTTTTCTCTGAACTTAACACACAATCATGTAAGTGGAGGAGGATTTTTCTTACCCTCTTTGCGTGTGGAGGCGATTTAATTTCACCATCTGAGATTATTTCATTTCTTGACTATTATGATCTTCTTCCTCAATAGTAGTGATTTCGTTTTCATTTTTAGTTTCATCCTGAGTAGAATTCGATTTGTCATTACTTTTAAAACAATTCTGGAGTACATTCTGTTATTGCATTTTTGCACAATTGGACAGCAAACACTTGTTTACTTAAATGGCCTACAACGCATGCCTGAGTCCATGATTTGCTTAAATTATTCTTCACCCAGACTCATTCATCAGATGAAAATTTATTGTTTATTGTGATTGACATTTTATGCTCTTTTGATGGCATTATTGTATTTTCGGCCTAAGTATTTTTCTGCAGTTGATCTGCCCGATTTAGCTGCAGGTGTGGAATGTTGATATAGCAACGCCATAAAAATTGCTTCTTGGAGTCTTCCTTTTCCCAATTTATTCATGATCGACTTTAAGCTTTGTACTGCTTTCTCTGCCAGTCCATTTGATTGGAGGTGGTAGGGAAGGGTAAGGATGTGTTTAATCCCCCATTCCTGCATAAAAATTTGGTGAATTTTTCTGACATGAAAGCTGTTCCATTATTGGATATGAGGATTTCTGGTAGCCCATGGTATGAAAGAATTTCCATGACCCTGTCAAGTGTTTCATCCAAACTTGTATTTTTTTACTGGTTTGTATTCAGATCATCCTGAGTAGGCATCAATCACTACCAGAAACAATTGTCCATGGATTGGACCACAGTGATTGATGTGAATTCTATGCCATGGTTTCTCTGCTTCTTTTCATGCTTCATATTTTGCTGGGGATGCTTTGACTGACAGCAGGAACATTTTTTATGGATGTTTCTATATCAGTATTGATCTTTGGCCACCAGACAACTATGGGCTAACGCTTTGCCCTGACAATGCCTGGATGACCTTCATGTAATAAATTTAGTATTTGCTATCTGCCTATTTTTGGTATTAGGACCTGATTATCTTTTAGAATGCAACCTTTGCATATTGATAATTTTTCATGAGCTTTTCATAGCTCTATGTGCAAAAACAGAGGACGTTGTACTGGCCAACCTCTTCTAATTTTTTCCATCAGTCATTTGTAGCCAGCATTTTCATTAGTCCATGCTGCTACTTTTTGGCAATTAAGGATCTGGCTTTGAAGTGTGTCAATATAGTTTATTTCTATTTCGCTTGTTGCATTCTCTGAGTTATCAGGCATTTGTAATAATGCACTAGCGTGACCAATATTCTTTTCTATAATCAAGACTGTAATCATAACCAGTGAGTATGTTAATCCATCTCAACATACACTGACTAAGGTATTCAGGGATTTATTTGATGCCTAAAATTTCCAAAAGTGGTAATAGGTCAGTGAGAATTATTGAAGTAATAAATAAATCTATGGTATTAAAGGAGTTAATTTATATAAATTGCTTAAAAATGCAATCGACAATATTAGAGTTTGATGTTAGAGAGGCAAATGAGTGGCCCCTGTATATTCAGCAGATTAAAAATTATTGTTTTATTAACAGAATAATTGAATATGCATATAAAACAGCGACATTATGTTTTGCAGGAAAAGGGGTCATACAAATAGCTAACAGATTAGCAGAACCCCACACTCTTGAACAATTAACCTACAATGAGTTAAAAATCACTTATCAATCTATTTTAATTCTCACCCATCTAGGCACATCGCCAGACCTCATTTTTAAAATCAGCATCAAGGCAGAAATGAAAATATGTTGTAAGACTAGTCAATGCTAAGAAAATAATACTGTAAAGAAAATTATGTATGATTTTTAAATGTTAACTTTTATTAGAAGTTAAAAAAAAACAATGAAACATTTTTAGAAGAAAATTCAAAATTATTTTCTATCTAAGAAAATAAGATTTATTTCTACAAAGATGTGTTTTTGTAATAAATATATAATATAGTATGCAATAAAAAGCAACGACATCAGATATTATACAGAATTATACAGAGTGTAGCAATAAAAGGTGACTGATGTGAAATAAAACACAAGATATTTATATTTTTTTTATTATTAATTATTCAAAACTGTCTCTTTGTGCATGATTGTAAAACTGCTTGAAGCAGTCATTAAAATCTATATCACAAGTCTTTTGAATGGTTGATTTGAACCATGACATACTGCAATCATTAAAATTTATGTCATAAGTCTTTTGAATGGTTGATTTGAACCATGACATACTGCCTTTTTCATGGCCAACATTAATTTTGGGAAAAGCCAAAAGTCAGTAGAAAATAAATCTGAAGAATAGAGTTAATGCTGGGGCATAACAATTTTTTTGAGCCAAAAATTGTGCTTATCTTGATACTATGGATTGTCTTGTTTTTATGACTAATAGCCTTGCTCATGGTATCCAAATCTTACAAAATTTTTGATTGGCTACAATTCAAAACATTTTAATAGTACTTTGCATTTACCATCTGATCTTCAGAAATGCTTTCATGGTAAATAATATCTTTAAAATAATAAGAAAAAAAACAGTGGACAATATATTTTCAGCAATTAAATTTTATTTTGGTCTTTCTTCTGTTGATCTTTATTCCATAATCTGGCACTTGGTGGCTGATTCATATTGAAAATTTGATGCTTTATTACTGTTGCAATGTTTGACAAGAGTTTTGAATCTATAATTTTAATTTTTTGCACATCTCTGCAGTACTTCACTCTGGAATCTTGGTGGTTGATTGAAATTTCTTTGAATTTTTAAAAACTTACATTAAAATGTGATGAACACTTGTTTTGGAAATATTATTAGATTCCTATATGATGCTGACAAATATAGTGATCAGGTAAGAAAAAATTCTGAAACTCTTTGTATGTCTTTTTTGTTGTTGTTTCCAGTTGTTTTTGATACATCTGGCCAAAAATTATTTTCTAGGCCCTTTTTACCACAACAAAATATTGCCAACTGAAAAAGTTATTGAAACTCATGGCATTACTGTCATGTTTCAGTAGCAGTCTTTCCCAATTTAAAGTAAAATATAATTTTAGCATGTTATCCCACTATGAGTTCTCTACAAAAGTACTGTCACTTTTAAATGTCATAATTCATAATCAGAATATTGTACCATTTACACATTCCTTAAACACTTTAGCAATACTATTTTTTATATGAAAACTTTATTCTAACAGTTTCGACTGTCCTGCAATCATCATCAGAGCTACAATATCCAAATATGTAATTATACAATTAATACATTTTATATACATCATTAGATACACAAGTAGAACATACATTTAAACCTGACCATTATTTGTGTATTTAATTATGTATATGAATGTGTATAAAATTTTATTAATTGTATAATTATATATTTGGATATTGTAACTCTGATGATGACTGCAGGACAGTTGAAACTGTTAGAATAAAGTTTTCATATAAAATTAGTATTGTTAAATTGTTTACGGAAGTTGTAAATGGTATTTTATGTAAAAGTAGACATCAATATATAAGGAAAATAAAAATAAAATTATATTACTTTCATAATCAAGATATTGTCAGCACCTTAAACTTTTTGTGTTTAATGACTAAATTATGCCCCTACATAACACAAGAACTGATTTAGAGATGGCCTGCAGGAAACTAATAGAGAACACTTTTTCACTGGAATACAGTGTTGTATATTATCAATAATTTTTTCAGAAATTTTATTCTCTCTTCTTTATTGTTATAAGTCATTGATTTATTGATATTGTTATACTCTTTTTCTATATGCATTTATTTTGTTTCTGTATTAACAAAAATGCATTACATTTATTTATTTTCTATATTTTGACCTCTTTATGTTCACATCATATTCAGGGTATTTTATATATAGATATCAAAAGTTATGATAAGACATACTTAATATTGTATATCATATTAAAATCTTGATTATGCAGCTATTTATATATACATAACATTCAAAATTATTTAAAATTATAATAACAGTATAAATAAATAATAATTATATGTCATATTTTTATAAAGAAGTATTTTCTATAATTTGAAATGTAGACATGTTTAACTGAATTTATTAGGACAAGAAACAAAACAATAATGTATGGTATTTTGTATATTTATTTATTATAAAATTTTGAATTCTATTATAATTTTGAGTAAAACGTTTATATGATCAAATGTTTAGAATACACTTTTTCAAAAAGTGCAAGTATATATCATTTTTTCTAATTGTTATAACATTAAATTAAATCAGTAACTAAAGCTTATATAGACTAATCAAAGATATAATATCAAAATTAATATATTATATGATTTAATGAGAAAATATAAAAAAATAAAATAATAATGTTAAAGCATTATTAAAAGCAAACATTTAATAAATTTAAATCAATGGAATTATTGGTATGGTTTTAATTTATCTTTTTAATTAAGCAGATTTAAAAAAATGTGGTACATGAGCTATTAATAAATAGAATAAAAAATATTATTTTTATTTAATTCTAATATAAAATATTCAAATGGTTCACTATTATAAAGTTTATAAGAAGTTTAAGCATTGGAAATAACAAAGATAAGCCCGCTGTTAAAGTCTGACATTCCGTTATTGCCTCAAACCATGCAGGGTAAATTAATTCTAAACCAATAAACATCACATGATTACCATTTCTTATGCTTGCTTATAACTGTTATTAAAACAGACAAAACTCACTACCTGTATTGCCACACCCAGCAAGCTAGAGTAATCAATGGATCTAGTGCCTACTCATCCATTATCCCCAGACTAGTTTCTGGCTTATGGCCTTCATCAGTGTGAGATCCAAGGCTCCTCACTGACGTAGGCCACAAGCCAGAAACTAGTCTGGGAATATTGGATGAGTAGGCATTAGATGGGGATTTTATGCACAAGCCTTCTGGCATCCATTGATTACTCTAGCTTGCTGAGTGTGGCAATACGTATAGTGAGTTTTGCCTGTTTTAATAAATTAATTCTAATTATAGAAATAATTAACTTTGTCAATATAGAAATTTTTTAAAATAATTTTTACATTGGAATGTCTCTTTCAATATGGTTCAAAATACCTAAAATGTCTATAATATAGAATTAATCGTTATTTCTCAAAACACTTGGTGCAAGTAATATGTAAGATGCTGATGAAATAGTCAATATGATTTCTAAACACAAATTTAAACCAAATAGAATTAATTATTTGTAACAAGTTATAATTTCAGAATTTAAACCCAGTTTTAAAAATTGATCAACTATATGTTTAAAAGAAAATAAGAATTGAGAATTGTTTTATTTAAAAAAAAGATCAATATAATGAAAATAATAAATGCAAATAGATTAACTTGGATCGCTAGCTGAAAATTAAAATACAAAATGTCAATCGCCCCCTCCCCCGCCAACCGCTATGTTTTTTCAGTAATGATACCTTGTGAATAAAGATAAAGTTTGAATTTAATGACACAGAAAAGAGGTCACCTCTTGTCCATGCCATTAAATTCAGACTTTATTTTTATTCACAAGGTATCATTACTGAAAAAACATAGCGGTTGGGGGGAGGGGGCGATTGACATTTTGTATTTTAATTTTCAGCTAGCGATATGCACTGAGTCTATACTACAAAATATATATTTTACTCCTACAAATGCCATAAAAACAATAATCCAAAAAGATTTATGATAGACCTTGATAGATCATTTATATAATAATACTTCTAAATTTGTATGCAAATTACTTCAAATTTTTTTTAAGTTGTGGTAAATTTATTATAATTTTATCATTCAAATTTATTGATATATTTAAAATATAGATTTGAATTCGGACTTTTAAGTAACCTTCAACTATCCACATGACCACACACATGTAGAAAAGATACATAATCATCAATATACGTATTTAACCACTACTCATCAGTTGGTCTAGATTATCATCTCCTACACATATATGTAATCATTGTTCAGTATATATATTAAGATAGCAAATGTTTATACTTTAAAGGACAGGCTTCAATCTATTCCAATCTTTAACTCTTCAGCCATCCATACCATCGAAAATCTGATGATATAATGCCTGAATCCCATGCTGATGCTAATATTGTTGTCATGCCCATGTTGACCTCAAGTCACTCTGACCCCTCGTGTATAGGACAGTATCCATTTAAATATATAGAAGAGGGATGGGCAGAATGCAGGCTTAATGTGTAGCTGGAGCTTAATTGTAAATATAAGGGATTTGAACTTGGACTTTCAAGCAACCTTCAACTATCCACATTATCTCATACTACTGATACATATGACTACACACATGTAGAAAAGATAAATAATCACCAATATACGTATTTAAAAGTATAAATTAGATGATTGTGGCTTTTTAAAACATAACTGAATTATATGATTTTATTTATCATATATATTCTATAAATATTATTAAAAAATATTTAACAAGTAAATTAAATAAGTAAATTTACAATAAAATGTATAATACATTAAGATTTCACAGATAACAATATTTTTTTAATGTCAAATACTGTAAAATAAACAAAGATTGACATATGGGTCTTTCTACATAACTCAGATATGTAAGTTAATATTATCAAAATGTAAAGATTCTTTCTTAAGTACTAGTACTTTTAAAAATATTAAGATTTACTCTAGAAATCTTGATAATGTTTTTATTTATGATCTGAAAAAATATTGACTTGCTTTTATACAAATTAAATCATTTAAATAATGTAAATTGAACTAGTAACAAAGAGCAAAATAAAATCATTAAATTGTTTAATTTGCAAATATTCTAATGACCATTTAAACTTCTAGTCATTTGTGAAACCCATTCAATAAAGAAAATGTATTTATTTTAAATTATGTATATGAATAATAAATAAAATGGTAAGCTTTAATCTTTTCTTCATCATAATAAAAAGCCTTGAAGTTACATTGAATTTATACACACATTAGAAACATGAACTGGAGTTGGAAGTCTCTGAGTTTATTACTCACCATCCAGAAAGTTGTGTTGTGACCAGGTTTCTCCATGCAGTCTTTCTGGAGCCAGAAGTTGGTCTCTGCTCCTGAACTTCTTCATGAAGGGCTGATATTGGTCAGTTTGAACATCATCATGCACCTTGTGAGCCAAATTGAGAAAATGATAAAAATGGACATTCTAATGACTGCAAAAATGCCACTTTTGAATGCTCTTGAAAGCGATAGCATGTTTGTACTGTTAGGAGAAACATTGGCCACTATCCTAGCCTGCAGCTGACTAAGAAAGGGACAATGGGAGGAAAGATGTTTTAGGGTTTCATCGCTGGTCTTGCATAGGCTGCACAGCAGCTTCAGCTTCTGAAAACCTCTCCTCCACACTAGTAGTCCTAAAATTGGTAAAATACAAAATATAGGATTATTTTCTCAAGAAATAGAAGCCAAACTCAATACATTATAATTAAATTTAATCAAAAATTGTACAACACAAATGAAAATAAAAATAATAATAAATGAATATTTATGTCTTTTCTTAATAATAATCAATTTAAATTTATTAAAAATATATTTGATGACCTATACCAAGGGTGGATAAATTTTATGCCTATAAGAGACACATGTTAAAACTGCAATCGAGCCACAATTAAATTTTTAAAGTATTAAATAGAAGCAAATATTTGACTTATAATTTTCAGTTAAGTTTGAACAATCTAATATATTTACAAGAAATAGCAACAATAAAAGTATTGAAGTTGATGACGTAAACAATCATTATTAAATTGTCATAGCAAAAGAATAACGTATGTGTGATTTCAAAATAAAATGTAAATAAATCATGATTGTATTTCAAAAGTTTTGTGAGAGATACATTGACCAACTAGAGAGTCATATGTGACTCATGAGCACAGTTTGGTCATATTTGAGCACTATATATTTTATTTTACATATGGGCAATTGTAATAAAATAATCAAAATTTTTGGTAAAAGCCTGAAATTCGGGCAAAGCCGCTTGGAGCGTTGATGCTAGACAAAATCAATGAAATATAATGTTACCGGGCCGCCACAACTTTTATCTTTTTTTATACAACAAGGTGTTTTTTTTCTTTCTAATATTGATTAAATTAATAATTTTTATTTCATTTAGAACATGATCTCTTTATTATTAAACAAATTTTGATATTCATTTTCGTTACTTTTGTGGGTTTTTTGTTTTTTCAACAAATTTTGCTTATTGTATTTTTTTCTTTTTATCATTTTAAAACTTTGGACTATTTCACGACGTCAAAAAAATTTGTTTGAATCCCACTGCCGAAAAAATAGAATACAATTATTTGCAACTTGTTTAGAACTTAATTCTACCTTTCTTTTATTTATTTTTTTTTGTCTTGACTAAATCGTTTTTCTTATTATTATTATTAATTTTACTTTTTTTTTTAAACACAGCTTGTTATCACTTTGATTTAGATTATGTTTGAATTACCCCTTTTTTTTTTTTTGGCTACTACAAGAAACAGCTTTTTGAGTGGGGGAGGGGGAGGAATTCTTACTGTTTATTATTAACAAAAAGGCAACAAAAATAGTCAATTATTTTAACAGTGCTGAAAAAAGAGAATCAACTTTGGGACTTGTTTCGAATTTTGATTTCTTTTTGGCTGACATAATTGTTTTTCTTAATATTAAATCCAAATTTACTTTTGTGTTTTTGCCGATTAAAAAATTGTTTTCAAACACCCACCCACACTCGGAAAAAGAATTGTAACCAAAAGTCAAGAATTTAACCTTTTTTTTTGAAACAACTTTTTCTCACTTTTTACTTTGATTTTTATTTCGTTTGAATTACCTTTTTTTTTTTTTAGCCTTCTACAATAAACTGCTTTTGGGGGTGGGGTATATTTCGTAATTTGTTATTCTTAACAAAAAGTCAACCAAAGTCATCATTTATTTTAACCCCGCTGCAAAAAATTGAATCCAAATACTTGTCAATTTCTAATGAAATAAAAAAAAAAAAGGACACAAACTTTGGACTTTTTAAAATTATTTATTCGATTTTATTGCTGTAATAAAAAGTGGACATTACGTGTGCCTGACAAAATAAAAAAAACACACACAATCTCACACACTTTCTGTACTCGGCAATTTATCTGAAGAAAAGTTTCAAAATTGCATGTTTGTCTCAGATCTTTTAGTGGTCTCGAATATTTTCCCCACCACGCTGAAATGTGACTTAGCGCGTGAGCTTTGTCGAAGCCTGTTCGAACATACACTTTGTCAATTTTTTACATATTAACCTTTTTTTCGGGAAGGGTGGGGACCATATGACAATTATTAATAATTAACAACATTTTTAAAATTGAAATGACATTACTCTATTACGGAGATTTGAAAAAGTCGTACCACCTTGAAATTTAAACACCCTCAAGCGATATGGTAATCAGCTATGAAAAGAACGAATGCGCTCAAATAGCTTTGAAGCACAAAACAGGCCGTAATATTTTTGTGCAATGTCATGTAATGCAGCCTAGCTCAATGGGTTAATACAATACGTAAATGTTGTATTAGCCTGTAAGGCCACGGCCACCGAAATGGCATTTTTATGTGTTTTGACACATAAACAATGCCCCAAGTGGCCGTGCCCGGATTTCAGGCTTTTACCAAATTTTTTAAATGTAATTTTAAAGAGCAAAAAAAGCTATATAATTTATTAGATTATATGTAAATGCAGTAAATTATACATAAACAAATCAAAATATTGTATGGAAAAATAATTTAAAAAATACCAGCTACTTTATAAAGGTACAAAACCTACATTAAAAATAATTATTCAGCTATTATATCAATTTTTTTAAAAACATAAACAATAGTGAAATGTAAAATTTAATAAATCATGAAAGTAGAAAGGTTATGAATACAATTCTGATGAAGATTGTATAATAAATAGATAATGTGCTAATATAGAAAAAACACGGTGCTTAGGAAATCGTGTGACATTTATCTGTTTTCTATTCAAATAAGTTCACTTTATAAGTAGTATAATTTAAATAATAGAATGCACTTCTGTTCAAAAATATTATTTGTTTAAATTTATTTTTTATCATTAGCATTATTTTACATAATTATGTATATACATAATTTAAGAAATGTTTATTAATAAATATATATAAAATAAAAATATTTAAATTGCAGTGAAATGTAAAACCTGTATTTCACAAATGGGTGTCAATAATTAGTAATAATTACAATATAGCATTAAAATTTAAAATGTCTAAGCCTGCCTTTCAATGCAATATGTCTAGATCAAAGATAGCCATAATTTTATGAGTTATATGAACACACTTGATCATCAAAAAATAAGTTGAGTGGAAGCAATTAAAATATAATAGATTAATAATGGGAAAATTCAATATTTATTATGGAATAGAGCAAATAAGAAAGTCATACTGGATTTAAAGTGGAGAATAATTCTTCAACAAATAAATAAAAAAAACCTTATACTTCAACAAATTTACTAAAAGCCAAATAATATTGCTAAGATATTTGTGAAAATTGGATACTATAAAACAATTTGTTATTGGAGAATAAAGAATTTGCTTTTATTTATTTTTATAAGTGCTAAATGAATACAGCACTGCGATTCTGGCAGTGGTCTAACAAAAACATGCTTTATTACTCAGGAGTTCATAGGAAGTTTGAGGGTTCTTGGGATCACCTGATTCTAAGTCGGAATGCTTTACCAATTGTGCCAATGGAGCATTGCTTTATTACATGGGAGTTCATAAGAAGTTTGAGTGATCTTGGAATCACCCAATTTCAAGTCACATGCTCTACCAATTGTGCCAATAGAATGAAAAAAAGTGTATGACTTTATTGCTCTGGAGTTCATAAGAAGTTTAAGTATCAAAATCAATCCTGAAACCTCCAGATCCTAAATCAGATGCTCTACCAACTTTTGCATGGATTATTGACAGTAGCTCTAAGGCACTGATAAAGATTAATTTTGAAAATGGAAAAATGCTGCATAAGGTTTTTTCAATTTTTTTATATGGTATGGCAGTCATAAAATGCTGTATCATGCAGTGATGATTAAAGGCAACATCTCACCAGATTTATTTACATATATATATATTAAATAATGTAAACAATGGGATTATTGACATATATTAATCTTGTTATTTTATTTGTCCTATATTTTGTATCATAAAAGTGTGATATTTAATAATAAGTTCAGTATATATTTAAAATAGGGAGTGTACCAATATTTCTAACAAGCATTTATTGATAAATGCTGAAGACAAAGCTTATAAAGTCTCTATAATTATTTCCATCCTCAGACTGATTGGTCTTGAGCTTTTGGCTCATGTCAGTGAGTATCTGGAACATTCAGACACCAGATCTAAAATACCACCTCAAAACCCAGCACTTAACTAATGTTTAACTATTAAGTAGAAAATATGCAATTTTTAGACATGTAAATGTCTTACAATCCAGCTATCTAACTTGAAATGCTGTATGAGATGGAACCAAATTCAGATCTACCATATATTAATAGCCTTAGCTATATAACATCACCAAAGCCTCAAAGGTAAAATTATAATAATCAATAAAGCAAGTCATATATCAGTGCGACTTTGCATTTTAAGCTTGTATTACAGAAATATAATATAGGGAGCATACCAATAGCTCTAACGAGCTTGTATTGAGAAGTGCCAAAGAGAAAGCCTATAAAATCTCAGTATATATTTAATATTCTCATTTTATTTTATTTTATAGAGTATGTGTATATTGTACCCTTTATCATAGGTACAGATAGTTAGGTAGAGTTGGAAAAGTAGTAATATTAAAATAATTAAATTTAGGTTATTTTTAGCATATAATTTTGATATTATAGTTAGTAGGGTTCAAACTCAGTAAATAGTAGCCTATAAGGATATATTAAATAGTTTGAACTCATTTTAAGATGAATTAAATATAAAGTGATACAATAAGTTGTTTAAAAGATATTAATTTATTATATTTAAAAATATACTATACTGGTAGAATAGTTTCATTGTAATGATAAATATTTTATATGTTTATGGTAATTATTTTTGTTTAAAATATTTAAAATGATAAGTTAATTTAATATTAGTTTAAAAGGTGCTGAAAGTATCACATGATTAGGTGATTGTATGAATGTATGTGCTTTCAAAAAGTTAGGAAAAGAAAACTTTAATTTTAGCTTATTAACAAAAATTTGATACATAATAAAGTGTAGCAAATATTCAGTCTAGAGATAATATTAAAAAAGTAATGAATAAAATTATTATTATTTTATTTAAGTGTAATATATTAAGTCAATTTTAGGTTATTAAAATATTAAAAATTGTTTTAATAAAGATATTTAATTTTTTAGATAAAAATTTGATATTTAAGATATTAAATAATTTGATAATATTTAATATTGATGACTCCATAGTTTTAAAACTTAATTTTAAAAATATTTGATGTAGCTATGTAAATTAGATTTGTACAAGCAGTATTGACTAATGAAATCATTGAATTAAAACCAGTATAAAAAGAAATGTTGAGGCCAGTCTAGACAGATTTTTCATAGATTTTATATAGATTCTCATATACATATTCAGAATAAGACAGTGAGTTAAATTTTAAAGTGAATTTAGTTTGAAATTTATAACTATATTTTTTATTGTGACAGTAGTAATTTCTTTTAAATTATTATTTTACTTAAAAGTGTTTTTTTGAAAATATAATTGGAATAACTACTTAAATAATGAATCACTAAACACCAAAGTTCCCTGTCAGTTTGTCTACTTGAAATTTAATTTAGGACCTCAATGATTCTGTGGAACATGATAGTGGCTACTTAAATATTGGGGAAATAAATATTAAATATCAAGAAAAATACTGCAACAAAACCAGAAAGGATTTACCTAAGAACTTTGTAATTTTTATAAATAGTATATTTGGAATGAGTGACCATTTATTTGAAATGACTTTATCATATTGCAATACAGCTAATTTATTAAAGTTAAGTGAGAGTAATGGGATATTCATTAAAAATCTTTGTTGTAATATCAAATTTGAAAGAAAGAAAAGGAAATTAAGGTTCAGCATCTATGTTTTAAAACTGAACTTAAAATGTTTTATGATATGATGAATGTCTGTTTTATTATAATTGATAGTAATAACTCACATTTGATTTGTTTTTAAAAAAAGCAAAATGGACTTAGTTTTTAAGAACAACATATTTAAAGACAAATTGAAGATGACTCTTGAATGTCTTTTATACATTTAAAAGGATTATATTTTAATATAATTTATCTGAAAATAATGAATTCTAATTTTTTAAAAATTAAAAATATTATCAGTTAATAAATGTTGGAATGATATAGTTGTTTTTACCTGGAAAAGAAAAATATGTAGTGAAAAGATATATGTTTTAAAAGGATAAAAAATATCGTAAATTTATAAAGAAAGAAATATTTATTTTAATTCATAAATCTCATGTCTGCTGATGAATGTATTAAATAAATAATTTATATTATATAATGTTTGCTACTAATATTTTTGACAGATGGAAAATGCAAATATTACTTATATTTACTGCAATCTATCTACTCTACACAACAGCCAAAAATGTAATGAAATATTTCATATAAAATGGATTTTGAATTATTATTCCACAAAGATTTTCAATGCCTGGATAAAAAGTTTCAGAAAGGACTGAAATAAACTTTTCATCTTACAGGATGTTAATGTTTTCCATGGATTTTGTTAGATTTTTACTTGATTTTAATATTATTATTTGTACATTTCTTCATATGCGCCAAGATAAAAATATAATTGTGCACAATGCTGTTCAACTGTAACTAGGCAATGGTGCAAGATTCTATACAAGCAAATTTTTGACAGCAATTCAACATATGAGCAGCAGGAAGTGAAAAAAATGTTTTTGTAACTTTTTTTTTTTTTAGTGTTAAGCCTAACATTAGTATTTTTATTTATTTTAAAATTAACTTGTGTTAGAATATTTAAAATTTAATCTTAAGTTAAATTAATTTTATTATTATGTTTAAAAAAAAAAAAGAAATGGGTATTCAGAGGGTAATTTTCTCAACAAGGCAAATTTCAATCGTAATTGTTTTTTTTTTTAATGTATGGTTTAAAAGTGGGTCACCGTGAATGGTCTTATAATTATCGTGTGTATTTTATGAAAGAAATGATAAATGCAGATGAATGTTTGAAAACATCCAAGGATATTTTAAATATTTATTTTCATGTGATTGCTTGAATATGTGTACATTATATAACATCATTAAATTATTAATATGATATTTTTATAAATATTATCTGTTGAAATACAGAAAAAGACAATATTGATCTCTAAATTATATCATAATAAATAAATAAAATGTATAGTACTGATGTATGTTTATTAAGATCATTTGTGCATGAAAACTTTTAAAAAAACATCTTGAAATGAAGTTAGATCTTTGTTGTTTCTTTAGTATTATGTTTTGGAAGTTATTTTAGAATGCTGTTTGTATATTTTATGATGTTGAATGAGTTATTCAATGTGGAAGATATAGGATGGTGGTCAGGAGAGTAATAATATTTAAATGAAATCCTAGGCATTAGGGATATGTTGAAAGCCATTGTATGTGAATTATATTTCCATATTTTAAAGTTATTAAAATATACAAATAATGTAGAGTTGTATATCTCTTTCCATGGACAGTTGCATTTTCTTATCGTCAATAAGTGCTATAATAGAGTCATGACTCAAATCTTAGGTGCCTGATGAATACGGACCTACCCTTATGATTTGCACTGTATCCATGAAGACATTATTTTACTTTTTTGAGTCATTCTTGTTATTATTCCATACCCTGTACTTTAATCGCTATCTATCACCACAGGTATCATTGTTAAAGATAGTTTTATAAGTTAGTAAAGTAATGACTAACCTGTTTGAAGTAGATAATTTTGTGAGAGGGCAAGATGTAATATATAGAAATTTCTTTCGCAGATGATGTTGCGATATTTGATGATTGTCATATTATATAACTTAAGAGAGGAATAATTGATACTCATACAAATAATAGAGATCACTTAGTCCAAACAAATGCATATACAAATTGGAATGAAAGTGTGAATAGTGAAATGATTTTGAATGATATAATGAATGTAAAAGTATAAAACAAAAAGTAATACAAATTTCAAGCAATATACTTTATGGATAGTTGTATTTTCATATTGGACTATTTTCATCATCTAATATGTGTGTTGAATGTCTTTAGAAAAATTCAATTTTTTATTTAAACTATTCCAAATACATTCATCTGTTAGTAATATCAAAGCAAACAGGTTAGTATATGCATTAACTGTTAGTAATATCAGGTTAGTATATGCACAATGTTTCGAGAGATATTATTCTCCCCTCTTCTTCAGGTGTTGCTAGCCTGACTAGTGACACTACTATCATGGGATTCAAACCTGGTTCCTTAGATTCTTGATTATTGAATTTTAAGATAACACTCTAACCAACTGAGCTATCCTGCCAAAGGAAACAGTCAGTAGAAATTTCATATACTTATCTATGAGGTTCCTCCTGATTTCTCCACTTTTTTCTAAGAGAAAAGTTTTATTATAAATAATTTTAAACCCATTTCAGTTACAAAAGTTTATGAAATTATCTCTTAAATATTTTGCATAATAGTTAATTTTATAGAGGGAGATATTCATATATTCTTTATTTAAAATTATCTGATATTCAAATATCAGGATATTTTGCTGACTGCAAAAAAAGTCTAATAATTTTTCTTTTAATATTTTATTTGTTAGACTTTATTAAGAGATGTGTTTTAAAATATAAACTTATACTGATGCATTTACATCATAAATATATTTTATAGTAGAATAAGTATAATATTAAGTTGTTTTCTTAGAAATTGGGAAATTTATTGTAACTGTTCCCAATACAAATGATAGAATATTATTTTACTGAATCAAGATTATATATTATCTTTACTGTTGTTTCATTTTATGGCCGGAGTGAAGGCTATTCTTATTTTATTCCTAGTATTTATTGGTAAGATTTATTGTTAATATTTTTTTATGTTAAATAATGTTAATTCTTATTTTATTTTTGTAAATATATATTTTTTTATGTTATGTTGTCATTATATTGTAATAGTATGGTATTGTTTATTTATAAATAAATTTGTTAACTGTTTTTTTTTAAAAAAAACATTCTAATCGAATTGTGATTTATCTGCATGTTATTTATTTGATTTTTCATTCTACATGCATGATTCACAGAAATTAATAATTTGAAATACTACTTATTTGGCACATGATCCTTAAAGATTACTTAGATATTATTTCTATTATATGTTATTGATTAACAAAGTATATTATTATTATCATAGAGAATATGATCATTGGTAATTATTTTTAAACTGATATAACACCAATGAGAGATACTTGATATTGCCACAATATTGGAATACATTATATTTTTGAAGAATGTCATATTAAACAAAGAGATATTGTACAATGCTTACTTAAAATCTTATTTAATTTTTTTTATTAAATTTTAATTATTAAATAGATTCCAATGTCATTAAGTTATTTTAGTTGCTTATCATTGTTATTATTTCATAAGACTAGTTAGATATCATATAAAATCCCTCATCATATTTAGCTACAGTGTTAATTAATTCATTCATTTGGTTATTAATTTGTTAGAAATTAATTAATTTTATTATTATTATTTTGAGAATTATAAATTTCTTATTGAAAGATGATGAGTAAAAATTATTAGTTAATATTCTATTAAAGGAATATTAAGTAATTTATTATTTCTGTAATAAATTTATAAATTGCTTTAATATGTGTTTCAAAGACATGAGAGCATTACATAGTGTTTTTGTTATGTGAATTTGGTGGGGTAATATTCTTATGCCATTGGGAATGTATCTTTTGGGATATATTCTGAATGTTTGAGTCAGTGTACCTTACTGAACATCTCATGTTAAGAGTTTTTATAGTTGTATTTGTTATTTTGATAGAACCTTCTTTTATTTATAATATTGAGCTAGCTATAAGGTAAATTGGTTAGTGAATGAATAGAGTGGGTATTATATTTGGAACCCTAATTATTTATTATTAACCTAAGTATTATGATATTTTAATTCAATAAGTTTTCTTAAATTTACTTATTGAAAATATTGTTTTATTAGATACTGTATGTTAGCAATATAACTTGAACTAGTCAGAATAGTATTATTTTAATAGTCGTCGTTTATGCAACTTAGCTGTAATACATTATTATATCCTAGTTAGCTGAATTCTTTTTTGTTCAGTAGTTTTTCCTTTAAGGAAAGGGTGTATATATATATTGTAATGGATGTTTAAGACACCATTACAAAAATTATAGTTTTATAGAGATGAAGAAAATAAAATAAATTTTTATATAAGATTTCGTTTGTAAAACTTGATTAAAAGTTTTTTTTTAATGCTTGTACAAATATATATGTATGTTCGTGGGAATTATATTTTAATACCACAGTTATATTTGGTTTTTAATTTTGATTTAAAAAAAAAACTAAGATTACTTTTTTGTTAAATTTATGTAAAAGTAAAGTGTGCAAATAGATTGCTTTACAGATTTGGGATTTATATTGATAAGAATAATTAAAAAAGAAAGAAAACAAAAAGAAAATAATTTTTCATTAGTTAATTCCTAGATCTGTAAAGGGCGGTCTATTTCATTAATTAGATAACTATTGTTATCTAGATAAAGAATTTTTAAATTTTGATTAAAAAGAAAAAGTTTGGTAATTGGTTTTGGAGATATGATTCAGATATAACAGGCTGAATCAGGCCATTAGATTATCTGTGACTAGCTTTCAATACTTGCATGAGCTAGAACACTTGCACCAGTGCAAAGAGACAGACACCAACTCTGCCAGGAGAATTGCACAACTATTCCTGCCAAAAATACTTGGAAAGAACGATTCCTGCATATTCTGAAAGCTGATCCGGTAATTATTCTACCTAGAATGAACATTAAACTTACAGCAAGAATATTTTCTTTACCATGATGTGCTAAGCTTCTCACCAGGACAGGTTCAGACATCCTGTGTCTCCATTAACTGCCTATAATGCCATAAGAACTGGCTCCAAAGAAACCACTAACCAACTCGCCCAAGCATACCGTCAGTGACTCCTGAGTAATGGACTATACTTAAGAAGTCTAGTGCAGTAGTGTTTAACTAAATTATTAAGGTACCCTATGCTCCACAATTTAAATAATTTTGTTGTCTTAGGTTTGTTTTCTTTTTTAAATATAAATGTTTTTCAAGTTGTATATTATGTAATTCGTTTTCTGTGTGCTTGATAATTCTTTTTTTTTCTTTTAACTAGTGCTAGTTTCAAACCTATTATTGTCCGTCCTATTTAAGTCTTAGTAAGTAAGATAGTAGCTTATTTTAATCTCACATTCCTTGTCGTTACAGAGTACAGTCTGGATATTACAGACTAATTTAATTGGCTTTTGGCTTGTGACCCATTTTTATTAGCCATACTTATGTCGCGACCTTAATTATTAGTAATAGACGATTACAAAATATAATAGTCTTTAGTTTTATTTCTTAAAGCTTCCAATTCGTTTATTAGGGGCACGTACGATTGTTTTAACCCTTTCTATAGGTAGATCGTGAGCTCCTAGCCTGTCTCACTCAGAGGGAGGTCAATCAATTGAAAGTAATAACTTTCAACACTCTTTTATTATTATTAATGTTTTTGAAGCTACCTTCGCATTTCTTCTGTTTTGACATAAATCTCTTTTCCTAACTATGGGTTATAAGCAGGAAGCTAACCTCCCTTGTCTGACGTGAGATCACTGTATACTTACTAATACTTCTGCTACTGTCAGTATTTTGCACTCTTTCGCGCACAGGAAATCGCTCTCAAAGCCATATAAATATTTTACTTTAATTTTGACGAATGCACATGTAGTACATATTTTAAGTGTGCTTTAAAGATTATTATTTAGATTTATGTTTATTTAATCATACTTTTAATAAAATTATTTATTTATTCATTTACTTAGTTGATTTTCTTTTCTGTTGCTACCTTTCCAACTCACTGAACAAAACATAGATCTCATTTGCTTGATTGAGCTAGTCCAGCGCATTCGATTCGCATATCCTGTAACCCCTTAAAAATAAATGTCTAGTTCCAAATTTCAGACTAGTGGCGCCCTGGCGGTCAGTATATGCGAGTCTAAAGCTTTTGTCCGGTATAATATATATATATAGGGATAAACAAAAAAGACAGCCATGATAATCTATATGGATATGTATTTAGATTATTGATATTTATTATATCTACATTATGATAAGTCTTTATATATATATATATGTCTATTAAAAAAAATCTAAAGTTGATTTATGCATAAGCAGATCAAAATGTAAAAATATTTAATAATGCAGAATTAACAAAAGCACATTGTAATATAATTGACCAATCGAATTTTTGGATTAAATTGAGATTATGAAGTTTAATTCATAGTGAAATTGTCTAAATTTATTGAAAATTATTGAATAAAGATTTTTGCTACCTGATAATTTATATTAAATTTGTCACAGTTAATCTTTTATTTGATGTGAGTTGATTTAAAAAAATTTATCTTTTTTTTTATAATTACATTAAAAAAAAGTAAGAAAGAAATACGACTTTCTATTAATCTGGCTAATTGTTCAAATGACAGAAATATAAAACTAAGATTAAGTCAAAAATAGTTAATAAATGTAACTAGGATTTATTTATACATGGAAAATAAAAATTTTTTGATCCTATTACATTAATCTGTAAATAAGATGCAAATTAAAAACACATCATTTAAAATGATTTTAACAATTGTTGTAACTATCTAAAAATGAGTTTATAATATACTGTTAAACAATACAAAATCTTCTTGAAAAGTTACACTTAGAAGTTCTGAAGAAGGCTGCTGGGGCAATTGAAACTATCAATAGTGAGTTATAAAAAAGCATTCTAAAAAGTAATAAATAATATAGATGATATTAATATTATATGGATTTCTCAATGCTATAAGAAAGATAATGTTATAATACTTCATAAAGAAAATATAGTTTATAATGAATTTTTTTAAAGTGAATCAAAAGAAAAAATGAGTGGGGTATACAATATGGTAATGATGCCAGTAGCAGAAACCAGTCTGGGTTGGGGATATTCTCAAAGCTTGTTAAAAGCTTATTTTGTGAGCTCTATATATAATATGGTGAAAGTATTGGAAATTCAAATTTATGTTGCTCTCTACCTGATACACCAAGCTAATTGATTCTTTCTTGGCATAATGGTAACTTTTTGGCATGAATATATAATTTAACAAAATAAAATTCACTGATTTCTTCCAATGCATCAATATCAGCATTCTGTAAATGTAAAACAAGTTTGAAGTCTTGGATAGTTTCTCTGACTAAGAATTAGAATAGCAATTTATGAATCAACAATTCTGCAGATTATTAAAATCTACAATTTTTTTTAAGAGATGAACCTTTTTGGTTTCACTTTAAGGGGGTGCATTTTTTGAGTTACTTGCCATATGCTTATGTAATCTTTTATCACTAGTAGATTTATGAGTAGTCATCTTGGTATGAACAATGTTTTAAAAATTTAAACTATTCAAGTCAGAAGTAGATTCAACTTTATGCTTATTTCATTTACAATGATTAAGGATGTTTATCAAAACTAATAAAGGCATATCAAGAACAACAACAATTATTATTCTGTTACAACTTCTATTTATTATTATTTTGATTTATTAACAAATATATATTATACACTTTTCTGATTTGCAATAATTTTGAATACAAAAATTCTATCAATAATAATAATTGTAAATTTCATATACTAGGCAATTTTCACAAAATGCTTTTATTGACCATTGAACTCATTACCAATCTCTTATTATGATTTAGTCATAGTTTGACATATGGATTTGCTTTCCAATTTGCTAATTCTTTCCTCAATAAATTTATTACTTAGTATTATTATTATTATTTTAATTATATATGATTTAATTGTACTAAACTGAACTTTTTTTATATTTCCATCAGTATAGTATTACTAATTACTGTTATAATTATTTGAATAATTTGCTCATATATTACTTCAAATTTTTATTGGAAATGATACTTTTCTTTTGTCATTATCATCACATGATCACCATTTCTTATGCTTGCTCATAACTGTTATTAAAACCAGGCAAAACTCTCCATACAGTAGTGCCACTCAGTGCAAGCCAGAGTAATCAATGGATGCCAGAAGGCTTGTGCATAAAATTCCTATCTAGTGTCTACTCATCCAATATCTCCAGACTAGTTTCTAGCTTGTGGCTTTCGTCAATGAGGAACTTTGGATCTGAGAGCACTGCACTTAGATCTTAGGATCTAATGCAATCCTCTAGCAGCCACCAATTTCATTCTCATAGTTTTGTAGTTAAGTAGAGATAAAAAGTGGCTGCTGGAGGGTTGCATCAGATCCTAAGATTTAGGTGCAGTGCTCTGGGGATATTGGATGAGTAGGCACTAGATAGTGATTTTATGCACAAGCCTTCTGGCATCCATTGATCACTCTGGCTTGCACTGAGTGGCACTACTGTATGGATAGTTTTGCCTGTTTTCTTTCGTTACTATCCATGGTAAAATTAATCGTTTATAACATTAAGTAAAAGGTTGTAATAAATTATAATATTTCCATCATTATTTTAATATATCAAGATATATTATATTCTGAAATTTATATGCTGACTTATATGTTTCAATAATGAATTTCTGAATAGAGTTCATACTATACTATAGTTTAAAAGTAAACTGAAGATTATCGTAAAGACAAAATAATTACGAATAATCTTGTGATCATAATAATATGTACTTTATACTATAATTTATTTAGCTGTAAGTTTTGATTCTGTCTAATAATTGTTTTACAAAATTCTTAAAAATTTAAAAGATAGCTTGCTGGAACTGGTGCAAGTTGGTTCTACCGCTCTCTGTATTTTTATACATAATTACGAGAGAAAGAGAGTGGAAAAAGAGAAAAGCAAACGACTTTATTTATATGCTCCTATGAATTTAATTTAGAACTTGAAAATCGTTTTAAAATATTATCAGACTTGAATGAAATCGATAAAAAGGTAAGAGGTACAAGAATAGTTACACAGATAGTGGAGGGGGGTGGGGGTGGGAGTGATTTTCCTGTAATTTTTCGAGTGAGATAAAGCAGCTTGTGCAGAAAATAAGAAATATGAAAATATTTTAAAAGATCCATTTAAGAAACTGAGTATCTGGAATTCTGCCAACATAAAAAAAAAATTAATAGTGAAATAAATAACTATGAAATGAAACTGGAGTAGAGGAAAATAAGTTTCAAAGATATAGAACGACATCTTAATAATGGAGAGAAAATTCTTTCAATAATAAGAAAAGAAACATTGTTTTTAAAAAATAAATATCATGAAGCGTATGGAAATCTACTACATATAATTATTACATAATAATAGAGAACAAGAATATAGCCCCTTAATTTGACGTTTTTTGAAATAGAAAATATTTTAAAGGAAGAGAGATAAGGGAGTCAATACAAAATTTTTAAAAGAAGCATATGAAGTAGATAAGTCGATAGCAAAGTTTTATAATGGATGTTTAAATTAATGAAGATATATCAGCTGGTTAGATGAATCATCATCATCAATTGCAGCTATTTAAAAATAAATATAGCCATTTTTATCTCCAGGAGAAAACAATCAATATAGCAATTTTAAATCCAGGAGAAAACAATCAATCTGTTGCTAGTTCTATAGCTAATCAAAAATATATATATATAAGTTGGAATTAAAAGAAATTTTAGCACAGTAGACCATGTTCAAGTATTAAAATAAGAGCAATAAGAATCATATGCCATTTTGCAGTGGATTTGTAGATTACAGAAAGATATTTAATCATGAAAGCAATTTCACAGTTTTGAAACCTTCAAAATATCAAGCATAGACCCATGATAATATTAATTTCTGAAATATATGATTAAATTCTGTATGGTAAGATGAGGGCATCTTTCTTAAACTTTTTGCAATAATTTAATGAGAATTATATAATGGAATAAAATGGGCTATTATAAGAAAATAAAAATAAATGAGATTACTCAAGTAATTTAAATATTGAAAAAGTGTCATTACTTTCATAGATAAATCTTCAAGACTTATGAAATGGAAGGAAGAAAGTAGGTCGTGCAATAAATGTTAAGAGTTCTAAATAAATAAATAAATAATAATAATGAGAATAGAAGAAAATAATTTCAAGGTCAGATTAATATAAACATAATAAATGGAATTAGTCTTAATATTAAACTTAAAATGAGTACTTTTGATAGAAATAAATTAATATTAAGAATAAATTTGTCTAAGGTTTTGAAAATATTTTAAATAATTGTTTTTTTCAGTACTTCTTTATAGATATGAGATCTGTCTAATTATAGCATACTTTCGTATGTAAATGGATGATGCCATTCAGGTGGCCATGATAGCAAATTTTACCGCTCAACTTTTATATAACATTTTGTCATTTAAAATAAGTTCAAAACTAGTTCAGATGGGCAGATCATTAGGTTAATGGTGAAATGGAAAGTGGGCTAGGAGCTTTCCATTTCAATAGTTAATGGAAGAGCATATTAGTAGTAATGTATGGCGAGTTATTTGCTGATATTCACAAAAAAGGGTTGAAAGCAAAATAACATTGCTGAAAATGATAGATGAATATCACTGGAATCATTGAGAGAATTAAGAGTCTAAAATGGAACTGGACTGCGCATGTTTTTAGGAAAGAGGTCAGTAGATGAGCTGGCTATTAATATTTCTAATAGTAAGTCACCTCTCTCAATTTGACAATGCACAATACAGCAGTTATTATATGAAGCAAAAAAAATTATCCCAAATTATTATTACATATATATGCTCTTATATCTCTAATATTTTCTGTAAGTTTATTTGTATGACCATCAAGTATTGCAGAAAGAGCTCCAGAAATGACAGTAATGACTAGAGACTAGGATTTCCCCCCAAGAATCTTGTATAAACAAGGCAATATTTAAATATGTAATGAACATATTAGTGGCTATGGAAATAATATAATAAAGTGAAGTAATATTAAATATTCAAAATGTTAACTACAAATTATATATTTATTCATTGCTATATTGATAGAAAAAGAAATGGCAATGCATTAATTGGGCTTTATTAAAATCAGACTTTTAAATTAAAGTTTTTAACTTTAATAGAAAATGGATTATATGAGAGATATTTAAATTAAAAGAAAGTTTTTGTTTTTAATGTGAAGTCTGGTCTAATAAGAATAGTTGAGTTTGAAACATATGTCCCACAAAGATTGGTTGATTTATTTATTATTGTAGCAATGGATAAATATTGAATAATTTATCAATGAAATTTTGAATATTTGACATCACTTCGATTTAATATATAAAGTATCAAACAGATAGATATATTGTTAAATGTTAGTGTGGTAAATAATACTCATAAAATTTGTGAAAAATTCTAGACAAAAAAGAAAACATAAATAAACCTATGAGATATATATTGCTTATAATAACTCCTCTCATATACACTTTAATGCAAAAAGAATTTTTTAATAAAACTTCTTCATTTTCCTGACAGTTTTAACTGTCCAACAGTCTTCATCAGTGCATTCTCAATTTCATTTACCAAATTTTTTGCCTTAAAGTGTATATGAGAGGAGTTATTATACGCAATATATATGAATGAATATATAAAGAAATGCAAAGAAAGTTAAGGACAAGAATAAGAGCAAACCTATGAGAACAAGAAAGACCTTTCTAAACAAATTATTACTTTTAAATATTTAATAGTTGATTAGGTAGTGAAATGTAGAGAAAATAAATTTAAAAACTGATAGTAGTAAAAGTACATTTAGCAAGTGACTGCAATTAAATAGTGACATAAGAAAGGAGATTGTAATTCATAGAATTCATAGAATTAAAGATTATTTAATCATAGCATTTGGAGTATAGTTTTGGGTGACCCAAGAATTTGTCTATTAAAAAAACTTGAAAGATTTAACAAAAATTAATTGGTTCCAGAGATTAACAATTCCAGTCTCAAAAAGAAGTGTGAAAAATAATACATATTCAAAAACTTATGTGAATGTATTGAATATAAATATATAATCATACAAAACTTGCACTATTCAAATTAATATGAAAAGATAAATATATAATGAGACAAGAGCCCTGAGCTAGGTTTTGTCAGGTTGCTTCCAAAATCATAGTACTAACACCAGTTGTATCATTAAAAATATTGTGGTGAAGCTCAATATGCAAATAAAGTGCAGTATGGAAATTAGATGTTAATTTTTTTGACAATGGAATAAAGCAATCTTTTTTTATTAATGGAATGAGGATCCCTAGCAATAGACCATGCTTCTTTATATTTTCTTTTTCTTTCATCCCTGACAATATTAACCCAATAAAATCATGAATAAGCCTACTGTACATCCCTCGTATAGCACTGAGTCTTCAAACGATCTGGGCGGACATTTTCAGAGTGGGACCAGATCTCCCCCCCCCCAACAACCTTTTAAACAATGCCAGGGACAGAATTCCATAGGAACATGTGCTCCAGATTTGTATATAAAATTTCATGCCTTGCCTTGGCTTGTAACTCATTGTATTATGGGGAATCTCAAACTGATAAGTCATATTTGTATAATAAAGCCAAGTTAAATCATTAATATAAATCGATCTTTTTTGATCATGAGCAGGCTATGGGACATATTTTTCCCCCCTCTAATATTAAAACAATATGTACAGGTAAGGATGCTAGAAAAAGAAAATATAAAGATGCATGGCTATTGCTGGGGATCATCATTTCATTAATAGAATAGATTCCTGCATCCCATTATCAAAAAATGGACTATCTAATTTACGTATTGTGTTTTATTTGCATATTGATCTTCACCACAATATGTGCATATTTTAATAAAGCAGTTAGTGTTAGCACTATGATTCTAGCAATAACCTATTGAAAGCTAGCTCAGTGCTCTTGAGTCTTATTGTATTATATTTACCTTTTCTTATTAACTGGAACAGTGCAAGTTTTGTATGATTGAATATAAATATATATTTAAAATTAGAAAAATAATAAAGAATGTATTAAAGGAACTATGGGATGAAAAAAAAAAAAATTCAGTAGCGAGAGTTATAAGAATCTGAAGAATAGCGCAAGAAGTTGAGAAAGAAGGTGAAGTGAGGAATCTATGAATAAATGGTGGATGATATTATGTATGTGATATCTTAAAAATTATGTATCTTATAAAATAATACTATTATGATTATGAACAATCATATTATTAATTACCAAGTGGTGAATATTAACTTTAATATATAAACTTGTGATATTTTAAAAAAATACATGCAAAGAAAGATTATTTTCTATTGATCATAAAAAAAGAAGAAAGATTCTTAACAATTTAAGTATATTACAAACATGAAAAAAGTATATATATGGCCATTATTCTCAAAACATTTATATTAGTAGACATTTACATATTCTAACGTAACTAGGCTATACAATATTACAACCAAATGATTATAAACGGTCATCATCATTAATAATTTGCCATCTTCTTAACATAGTTATTTCCACCATATTATTTTAAAGGAAAAAATATATATATGTGTGTGTGTGCTTTTTATATTCTATATATTTTTCAACATTCTGGAAATTTATTTGTATATGAATTAGACAGAATATATTAAAACAAAAATCTACTCATTATATATTTTTAATAAAAAAACTAATTGTTTACTATCTAATATTTAATATTTGAATACAAGCATAGAATATATACTTTAAAGTAGATGTAAATAGATGGGATTTGAACCTAGACTTTCAAGCTTCCTTCAGTCATTCCCTTCATCTTATATAACCAATACACATGATCACATTTCATGTGAAAAAGATAAATGATCTGCAATATATGCATTTTGTGCTCAGTCAGCACTCATCAGTTGGTCCAGATCATCATGTCTCACACATATATATAATCAGCTCTCAGTTTATATTAAGATAGCACAAAATACATATATTGGTAATCATTATCTTTTTCACATGTACCACGCCATGTATATTAGTTATAAAAGATGGAGTGGATGACTGGAGATCTTGAAAATCTGTGTTCAAATCCCATCAAATTATATCTAATTTTTAATAATAAAAAGTAGGGAAAATATGATAGGTTAAATTCTAAATATTGTACTTAAATTCGCATCTTAAGAGTTACATTTTTTAAAAAAAGATGTTCAGAAAACCTAAAATTTAGAAAGACAAAAGTGCTATTAAAAGCTTAAGTTAAATTAATAATCTATTAGTTTAATAAATTTCATTTAATATATAGGGTATATGAGCACAGACTTTCACATGCCCCACACTCTCCACTCTATCTCATAACACTGATACCCTTGAACACATATATGTTGAAAAGGTAAACCAGCAATCATCAGTTGGTCCAGATTATCATCTCTACACATATATGCAATAGGTAATATGGATATTGGTGATTGGTGCAGCGTATGAAAGTCTATGTTCATATACCCTATATATTACATATATTGACACAGGTATATAATAAGCCTGTATTTCAGTTATTAAATGTGATTTACTAAAAGAAATGAACATGTTGTATACTAAAATTGTAACGATATACAATTAGATTGCTAGATTGGTCCTTGAATGAATTTTGAACAAGAATGTAAAAAAATAAGTATAATAATAGTATATACAGTATATAAATGAAATAACTAAATTATATCAAAAAATATTAAATAAAACAAAGTAATTATTTGAATTAATAAAAATAAATAAATGTAATGCATTTTTTTGATATAAAAAATTTATCATTTATAATAAAATTCTGAATTTATGATGTTAATGTAAATTTGCAACTTTAATAATCAAATTCTGTTAATAATTTTAGGAGTTACTCATAAACAAGCCATACTCTTTTAACTCCAAAAAAAAAAAAAAGAAGCAAAGCTAGATTGATAATACCAAAAAAAAAAAGAAGAAGAAAACATATAACTTCAGAATTACCTTGCATGTAATTAAAGATTAAAAATACTGTTTGAATATTATAGTTATTGAATAGATGTGATATTAAAAAATAATAAGAACCAAAGTTTATAGTAACCTAAGAGACTGAAAACATTAAGATAATAAAAAAAGAAAATATAGAAGAAAAACAAACAGGTATGACAGAAAAGATATGACAGAAATACTAGCTAAACTTTGATAGTGCAACATCTTATTCTACAAAGCAACATAAACTATTCTTAGTCAGGTACAGTTCATTGCTTTTTCACTGTTAACTTCCCAATTTGAAGGTCATTATTTTTTTTTGTTGGTAGCCTGAGATCAGAATCTTCCTTTTTAAGCTATGATCTCCTTTAAATGTAATTTTTTTGTCTTGAATTTTTTTTTATAGATAATCTTTAACAGTTTTAATGAATAAATGTTGGGTATTTCACAAGTTTGTACACTACATGTAAATTCAAGTATAACTATTTAATTTAATTATTTACATATAATAATTTATGAATATAAGTATAATTTATATACTTGAAGTTTTAGATGTAATATAGAGGATTTAAATACAGACTTTCAAGCTCCCTTCAGCTATTCACTCTATCTTATATAATCGATACACATGCCCACACACATGTGAAAAAGATAAATGATATTGAATATATGTATTTCATACAGAACCAGCACTCATCAGTTGGTCCAGATCATTATCTCCCATATATATATATAAGCAGTGCTTGATTTATATTAAGATAGCAAATCTTCAAACTTTAATGGACAGGCTCCAGTCTACTCCAACCTCCAACTCTTTAGCCATCCATACCATTGAAAATCTGATAATGAATTATATATGGAAGATGATGGTCTAGCTAAACTGATGAGTTCTGGTTTAGCACAAAATACATATATTGGGAATTATTTATCTTTTTTACATGTGTGTGGTATGAGATAGAGTGAATAGCTGAAGAGCGGTTTAAAGTTTGTGTTCAAATCTTCTGTATTACATATAATTATTTTGCATTTCATTTTTTATATTTTTTAAAATTGTGAAAACCAAATTTTTATCTTATTCATTATATAATGTTATAAGTAATTGAACCCTGCTAATACTAATTTCAATTAATGTTATACAGGAATATAAGAAAAAAATATATAATAATAACAAATATATATAATTTTAATAATTAAAATAACAAAATTATATGTAGAAATTAATAGAAACAAACAAAAACAGTGATTTTTTCATAAATTAAGACATGATATGATATAAAATAGATTCCTCTTGGAAGAAGTTAGAAATTTTTGAGCATAGGCCTTATAATAACTCAAAGATCCTCATAGCCAAATTAAATATTTTCTCTTTCTGAAACTAATAATACCAATAAATATTTGTGCAACTTTGTCTGCTTAATAACATAAGGTTTCAGCAGATAATTGGTTATTGAACTTATAATAGATGTCTTTAAATTAAGGTGATGATATTATGAAATTAATATATATCACAGTAAAATCATCTACTTCTTTTTATATATTACTCATTCAGATCTGAAATCAGCAAGTTGATAACTCACCACTGACATTTTTAGTTCTTAAACCATTTTAATAAAAGCCACTGTATTTAATTCAAATACTTTAGCATTAAATTATCTACCTTATCATAAAAGCTTAAATCAAAAGAAAAAAAACTTTTTCTCACCCTCTTTACCTCTCACTCTTGGATACGATATTTTCCCTGCTCCTTTTCCAATTACTTATACTCCAGAGACAATCAATACTTCCCCCCCCCCCCATATTTGTACAAATTATATCTGCAGTGCAATATTTTATCTTATTTTTGCCTCATTTTTTAGTATCTAATGCTCCTATCTTTGCATCAAATAACAATATGCTTTTTTTAATGTTATAATATACCTTTTGTATTTTATATATTTTTATTCTTATATAATCCTTAATTGTTTTTGCATTCAGAATATTTTTCATAACTTGATTTTTTTTCTCAATTATCTTATTTATCCTTTTTTATTATCCTTCGTAATTACCTATAATATTCTTAACATATTTATTTCATTTTTTTTAAAAATATATATATAAAATTAAATTCATTATGTATTAATTTTGTGTACTGTAAAGTTTTCTAAAATATCAGTTTTGTCATCTTTCTTACATAATCCAAATATATATTGTTTTTACTATATTATTATTGTAACATGTTTAAAGCATCAACAGAAAGCATAAAATTTGAATTTGAATTATATTAGAAGGGTTTAGTATTTTTTTAAAATTTAGAATATTGAAACCACACTTTTTTTTTCTCTAGAGAAAAAAAAATAATTTAAACTTAGATGTAATGACATCTGCTTTGTGAGAACTGAACAGATAAAATATATATTTAAAAAAAAAACATAATAAAAATAAGATTAAATTAATTATATTTAATAAGATATTAACAAAACTAATGTTTTTTTTTTAAACGTCATAGCACCGGAGACGCAAACCCGCAACCTGGGCAACTGCCTGCAAGTGCAAGGCAGTCGCACTGACCTCTCGACCACCAATGCAAGACAACAAAACTAATGTTAATTAATAAACTCTACTGTTTCTGGAAATTGTGTTATTAGTGACATTTTTTTTAAAAGTAAAATTCTCTGATTAGCTGAATAATAATATGAATGTAGAGCCTTTGAACTTGAAAATCTAGATTTAAATGAAAAAACATAATGATTGATTTAAAAAATATTAATATTTATCTTCAAAAAATGTGAATTAAATATGCAAAGAAGATCCATTCATTTGCTGATTATAGTTACAGATCATTTTTGAATTGTTACAATTAACTCAACAAAAACAATATATTAAATCAGTGTCTGGGATTTTTCTATATGGTAATGATAATATTGTGAATATATGGAGAAATTATTTTTTAAACAATAACACTGAAATTTAGAGATTTGAATTTTATATATCTATCATATTAACTCATTTAGAAGTTAACAGGTATTCAGCTTGATGACTTTAAAACAACTTTTATTAGTGTCTACTATGGAAAGACTATGAATCACTGTAGGATTCCTGGGGGTGATGATGATGATATCTTTATTGAAAACTACTGTATTTATTTAAAAATATATGAACCTAAAATAGATGACTGATTATTAGAGATTGTTTTAAAGAATTAAGTAACACTATAGATATAAATGTTTTATTGTTTATGGATGTAATAAAAATGTCAAAAGCTATGTAATAACACAGTATTTTTATTAACTTAACTGATATTATTAATATCTATGACAGTACTTAAAAATATATGGCTAATTACTGAAGCTTATTCATATTGCATAGATTCTACATGATAGTATGAAAGAGAACATTATTATTTGTGATGATGAAAAAATTGAAAGCATTCAAAATGAAGGATGATGTTAATCAATATGTGTATTATATATATTGCTTATAACACTTCTTTCATCTACACTTCAATGGAAACAAATTTTCTTAAACTTCTTTATTTTCCTTACAGTTTCGACTGTCCAGCAGTCTTCATCAGAGCTCTAATCTTCATCTCTACTTTAATTAAAATGACGGTTATTTTGAAACTGTAAGGAAGAAGAAAATTTGTTTGCATTGAAGTGTATATGAAAGAAGTGTTATAAGCAATATATATATATATGATTATATGAAGATATGCAAAGAAAGTGAAAGAGAACAATATGTGTATTATGTCCTCCTTGGAAAATTTTATATGTGACTTCATAAAATAGGCATGGTGCAATCTTAATTTGATTTGATTAAAGCAACAATAAAAATTTCATTTTTTAACTCCTAAACTTATTATCTTTTATAGTTTTATTCTTGCCAATTATTTTATTAAATAAATAAGATACAAAAATTTGGTGTTTTATGGGCCAGTGATGAAAAAAATGTGAATCACCTTGAACCTTTTAGGCAAAAAAGAGACCTGGGTACTGAAATTCAATATAAATGTCTTTCTGCTGCATTTAAATAATTAAAAAAAAATTCCAAAACAAAAACAAAATTAATCTCATTAAAAAAAATTCTTAGAGTTATTAAAAATATTTTTCTTCACATTTCAAGGAGATTTTCTTGAGCAAAATTAATCTGACAAAAACACCAGTAAACTAATAAAATAAAAGCATGTAGATAAAAGTGTTAATATAACTTTAAAAAATAAAATCCTAAACATCAATGGCTGCTTTTTTTTAAAATTGTGAATTCCTATAAATCTAGCATCAATATTATTTTTATAAAAATTTAAGATTTTTACAGTTAATATAAAAAAGGCATTTTTTTCTGTCTTTTGAAACATACGTATTTCCCCACTCTCTTTTTATCTCTTTTATATATATTGATTCTTAATTACTTATAGTGCCATTACATCATTATTTGATATTTTATATAAATCTAACTTATGTTTATAAAAAAACTTATATTTTAATAATAAAAATTAGAAAGAATTTATAATATATTACATTTTCATTTTTGTGTTTTATATATTTTAAGATCTCTGTAAACAGTTCTAATTTTAGTTCACTGATAATCATCAATACTCATCTTTTAATGACAATAAAGTTCTATTTTTCTTAGCAAGTAAAGACTCCATAAATACTCATCTTGTAATATTGTGAAATATATATCTTTCTATTTCTTTTATCTTGTATAATCTTCTTACATTGCTACATTGGCAGATGAATAAAATTCAGAGATCAATAAATGTGTGAGATATACTTATTTTTATATAAAATTAAGAATCACTAATGTAGCGATATATTTCAGAATTTTTCTCAGAAAAATTTGAATTATTAACAGAAATAATATTTTAGTTATCATACTATAAACAGATTTTATTTTATGGAGTTATACATATTAATTTATTATTTTTTTTCTTTATATACATTTGTTTTGCAATTTCAGCAGTTTACATAAGATACCTATGTTTAAAACCAATATTTTCTACAGTTAATGTCAATGATATTAGAAGAGAGGTGAACATTACATTTTGTAATAAAAATAGTTTTGCAAAAATATAGTAATAAAAATCAGAGATGTTTTGTTAACTTAAGAAAGAACTTATTTTGAGTAATGATGTGTGTCAATCCACAAAATTTATCGTAAATCCGCAAGATAATCCTAATGCAATCACCCAAAAAATAACAATGAATGAGAAGAAATCATCAATCATAGATCCATAAGGCAATAGGGCCAATAAAGTGTTAAAGTTTTTATTACAAGAAATTATATTAAACCTAATTAATATAAATAAATTAGAGAACAATGCATTTATTAATATGAAGGAAATACTTCAATTGTGAATTTAATTACAAGTTTTAAGAAACAAACAATATGCATTTTTAATAAAAATAAAATTTCTTTTCGTTTAAGTAACTAAAAAATAATAATTTTTATTAATTCAAAATAACATTTTTATTGCTTTAAGCTATGCAGCTGTCTTAGTCACATCTTTTTAAATCTAAATTATAAGCTCTTTTTAGATCTAAAATTGCAAAACTAAATATATTATCATGCTTGTTATTATTGAATTTTTAAAATAGTTTTTACTAACTTTTAGAATATTAGTTCAGTCGATGTGGTTGAAACAGAAAGAATAAAAGTTGAATTAGCTTTGACTTCTGAAACTGTAATACATTGTGTAGAAAAGTCAATAAGTTATTGGCCAAATCATGTATATTATTTATACTTTTGATTTTTAAGACATTTTTTTAAATGTTAGTAATTCATTAAACTATCACTTAAATTTCTTTATTCTTTATAACTTTTTTTGCTTACTTTCATAACCTGTATTAGTACTAGTGAAACACTGTATTTACTCTTCCTTATGCTATCTTGTATTGATGTGAATAATCACTTAATACTAGATAGAAGTTTTATATTCAAACCCCATACATTACATTAAACTATTTACTAATTACTGTCTTTTTTTATGATGAAAATTGGATTTACAATCCACACACCCTGCATTTTTCTTTACTTTTTTATTTAATTATCTGAGATTGAAAATCATCTTTTAAGTTTTGAATACAGGATATTTACTTACAGATATTTGTTAATATATAGTGGGAATTGCTCTTATTTAGACATTATTTTAAGCACTGCACAACTAATGAAATATCTGTTGTAAATCATTTTTATTTATAATTTTGAGATAGCATTTAATTAGATTAAAAATTTAATTTAAACACTATATAAATAATTATTTCACAGTGTAGTTTTTAATGCTTGATGCATCTTTTTTCCATGCATATTTTCTAGAATTATCATTATTTTTAAAAGTACGTGAAGCAGATCATTGTAATGAAACCATAAAACCAAAGAATAGATCGTAAATTGTTTTAAAAGAAATTATAAATGCTTTTGGAAAAAACATATTTTTTTACTTCAAGAAAATAAATTAGATTATCAGTTTTTCTCATCTATGCACTCTGGTTGCTCTGATGTGCCATTATTTTTGACCAGAGAGTCCAATCAGTGAATTAGAAGCTATTGGACGTAATTTGCTCTCTCAAAACCAGAGATACCAAACTAGCCCCACCCTCTCTTCTCACAGACACTTGGGCAATCCTCCAACTCCCATCCTCTCAGCCTCTGTCATAGGACTCAATTATTCAAATGTTTGTGACCTATGCAGTGCTTGCTCAATGAAAACATGCATCTCGGACTGGACTACACACTGTTTCCCCTTTCCACTTCCCATTCCCTTTTCACTTGTATCCTTCCCCTCTTACCATGTTGCTTCTGAAATTTCAATTTATCAAATAATCACTCCCTTGTAAACCTTTTTCTAACTATATTTGTATCTGGTTTTTTTTATGAATAAACTTCACTGAGAAAAAAAAGAAAATAAATTATATTATTAATTACAAATTTTACATTTGTGCTCTCCCAAAACATTTGATGCAGTTCAATTCATTTTTTTTTATATAATTTAATTCATTTTTTATTCAAAAAATACATTAGAACATTTTGCGATTTTTGATTTGAAAAGTCCATAATAAATTTAAATCCCCTGAACTTTTTATTTCCATCAATCAATTTAATATAATTAAATTATGATATGGAACTAATCATTTTGAAGCGCTAGTACAAAATAAATAACTGAAAAAATTGGAAAAGTTGTTGTTTCTTTGAAAATGTTTTATTTCCTTTATCCACATGTTGTTAAATTCATTAATTATCCATCAGTAAATCATTCAAAATTAAATTATGTATTTTTAATTATTAAAAATATGTAAAGAGTTCTGTCAAGCGGTGATGCCCTAGTGGTTAGCATAGCTGCCTTCCAAGCAGCTGGCCTGGGTTCACTTCCCGGTCAACGCATTTAACATATATATATATATATATATATATAAAGAGTTTCGCACATTGAACATTTTAATCATAATAATGTTCTCTAAAAGTCAATTACTAGTAGACAAAGATATAATAATTTTTTATTCCAGAAATATTTATTTTGATGTATTTCTGGATCTTCTTTTAATACTTGAAATGTTTTCATGCAACCATTAAATGTCATAAAACAAGATGGAAAATGGAACTTTTATGTCTGATAATACTTTATAAAAAGTAATGTTATTAACCATAATCATTTATATGTAATCTTTTATTAAACAGTCAATTAGGTTTACAATATTTTGTGGACCTTTGAAGAGAGAATTAACAAAAAGATTAATTAAATGCTATGTGTGGAGTGTACTATTATATGTTTTGTGAAACATGAACAATAAGTAATAAAATAGGAACAGATTGGAAACCCCTGAGATGTGGATATGGAGAAGAATGGAAAAAATCAGTTGGATGAATAAAATAACAAATGAAGAGGTTTTAAAAAGATTAAATGAAAAAAAAAAAAGATTGATTGAGGAAATCCGAAAGAGAAACTGGACTGGATGTATTTTAAGCAGAAAGTATAATTTATTGAAAGGTGTTTTGGAGGGAATGATGAGTGGAAGGAAAATGAAAGGATGGAAAATATTGACATTGTTGGATAATATAAGAAAGGGGAAGAGTTATGTGGAATTGAAGAGCTGGGAAATGAAGAGAATGGAATGGATGAATGGATGATGTGACTACTCTCTGGACATGTCCAATATTTTTGATATGTTACATTTAACTAAATAAATAGTTTAATCACTTTCTTGTATACATTGTTCCTATCTTTAAAGTTTTCTTAATGAGCATCTATTTAAAGTAAGCATTTTTTTTTTTCTGAGTAGTCAATTTACCGCTTGAGTGCAATTAAATTTTCAGTAAAATTGGTTTAGTCTGAAGATTAACCAAATTTAAAATCTGTGCATTGGATTGACAATGAAGTCTTTTAAATCAGACTTTATATCTTTTCATTCTTGTCTTTTTACTTGGGTAGTTTGTTTTTTCTAAACTAGACCATTAATGATCTAGTTTATTCATTTGTTCAATTGCTATTATTATTGTCAAATTTAAATGATGTATTTTTTTTATAGTCTGCAATTTTACTTTTTTTTTCCTGTTCCCATGTGTTTTTACATTTTCCTAAATTAATATTTACTTTCTAACAATAATAAATTGAATTTTTATAAATAACAGTATTTTTATTATACCAAAGAACCAAATATTTAAATAAATCATCATCATCATCCACCATTATCAATCCACTGCAGGACAAAGGTCTCCAAGTTCAATCCATCTTCTCCAATCTTTAGCTTTTCTTCTTCACATCACCCCTGCACACTTTCTTATTTCATCCATTCATCTTACATGTGGTCTCTTTCTGGGTCTTTTACAATCTCTTGGAATCCAGTTTGAAATTTCAATTGTCCATCTATTATCATCTCTTCTAGCAATATGTCCAGCCCAACTCCATTTCAATCTTTTAATTTTTTCAATGAGGTCAGTAACACCTGTTGTTCTCTTTCCCATATATTGCATTTTCGATCTCCTCTTGTCATTCCTAACATGCATATCTCCATACATCTTTGAGTAAATAAATAAATAATGATACATAATCAAACCCAAAACAAAAATGTACATAAATATGAATAATCTTTTACAGCCATCATTTGTTAAAAATAACATTTAGTATTTTACTAAGATATGTGTAATAATTATAAGTTTATAAACTCATTCTTATCATCTTGCAATTATCCACTACAAAGTTTTACTCATGTAATAAATTGTTTTTCTTAGACATATGTTTGAGAATGGAGTACCTAGAGATTTTAAAATAATTAAAAATCCCTCTCAATTTTGTTTTGGATCAAGTAATGGTTTGTGCAACTTATTATATATATTGTTGTATTTTAAAAATTTGCATAATCAAATCTGTCTCATATCAAACATGCATCACATGATTTTGCATATTATTATCATATAGATTATGAACAGCAATTTATTTATTCCAGAATTATCTATTCTAAATTTGAGTATGATATATCTAAATTTCAAAATAGTTTCTGGCTATTAATTGTCATCAGTAAAGAACAGGATTGCATTAATATTTTTTTTCTGTCTAAGCTAAGATTCTGAGATTTAAAAAAAAGACAGCTAAGTATGTAAATGGATTTCCGTACATTATTAAAAATGGTTAATAAATAGAAGCTAGTCTAAGAAATTGGATATATTACTACTATCTAGTACTCCTTGATTGTTCAGATTTACAATAAATGCTTATGTAGTAAATATGTAAATTATTAGTTTTGGTACAGACATTAAGATTAAGTAAAGAAAGTCATGTGATATACTGATTCTTGATAAAGAGTCAAAAATGATTAAAGTTAAAACAAAGACTATTAAGATATAGTTAGTTTGCTAGCAAACTATCATACTTATTTATCTGTAAATGAAACTTAAATTGGTTTCAAAATCTTAGAGTTTTAGAAGATCTGATTATTACCTTGGATATTATAAAAAAATTCAAGATGGCTGCTAGTTACATAAATAAATAGCCAGAAACAAGTCTAGAAATTTTGGATATAACATTACCATATAGCATTTAGTCAGTGCTCAAGCTAATAGACAACCCTGGAGTAAAATAAATGAAAATTTTTTGAATAGATGTGAAATATGATCTAAGTTGTGGACATCTGAAAAATATATTAATATTTCATCACATTAGAATAAATCCCAATGTGCAATGACTGGAGTATCGAAGCATAATAATCGTGACCTGGATTTCAAATCCAGTGAAATTTGTAAAATTTTCGAATAGATGAGAATTTTTAAGCAAGCTTAAAATGTTTTAAATGATTGATATTTATATATTTAATGAATCTAGCCAGCCAATTATTTGTTGTTGATATTTAGTTATTCTTACTTGTAAATTAAATCAAAGAAAGAAAGGCATATTGTTTTCTCAACTGATATTTATAGACTAATTTAATGAGTTTTGTCTTCTTTTTCATTCTTTTTTTATAGGAGGGATCTTTTAGAGGTTTCATTCTGGAGTTATTTAATGATATTTTTTTTATACAGACAGAACTCAACTTACGTAAATTTTGAATCTTACACATTAAGCCTGCATTCTACCCATCCCTCTTCTATGTATTTAAATGGATGCTGTCCTATACATGAGGGGTCAGAATGACTTGAGGTCAACATGGACATTACAACAATATTGGCATCAGCATGGAATTTCGGTATTCAGTCATTAGATTTTCACTGGTATGGATTGCCGAAAAGTTGGATGTTGGAGTAGATTGAAGCCTGTCTTTTAAAATATAAAGATTTGCTATCTTAATATAAACTGAGCACTGATTATGTATATATATGTGTGTAGGGGATATGATAATCTGGACCAACTGATGAGTGCTAGTTCAGCACAAAATACATATATTGGTGATTATTTATTTTTTCTACATGTGTGCGATCATGTGTATTAATAATATGAGATAGTGTGGATAGTTGAAGGTTGCTTGAAAGTTTGAGTTCAAATCACATATTTATAAATATGCTATAATATATGAAGTGCAAAATGCATGAAACAGGTGATACACAAATTAATGCAGTTATCACTTTTATATATCTCAAGATTTGGAATGTCTTCTGTGATATACTGTAGTGAAAATATAACAAATGTAACAAGTGACTTATACAAAACAGGCTGAAAATTAAGACATTTTTATATTGCAGTGAAATTTGATACTTTTTGCAGATGACTGTAGTTGTTTAAAAATATTTTTATATCCAATACCGACTCCAAGTTAATACAATTAATTAGTATAGTAATAATCCAGTGAATGTGCAAATATATTTTAGTCTCTTATTCTAAAAGAAAATCCAAAATATTTTGCACCCTTTATAAAATCATTAATTGGTATGTCACACAAAAAAAGAAAACCATCTTGGAATCATCTCTGATCATAACGATATTTTTATTCCAGTAATAACATTTCAGTTAATAAAAACTATAATATAATCTTCAATAGCTTCTCTTCCTCTTTCCTTCATTATTTTTGCTTTTCTAATATATAACATATAATAACCACATTTCACTCTTTTTACACTTTAAAGCAAAATATATTTATTAATATTACAGTTTTGACTGTTCCTCGCAGTCTTTGTCGGATCTACAAAAATTTAAACATTATATCAATACAACCATATTTCATACATATATCTATTAAATTGTTACAATTTTATCAACTTAATTATTAACATAACTTTATTCATTTTATGCATTTTATGGAGACAGGTCATAAATTAAAAAAAGAATATTAGAATGATAAGTTATGCAAGTAGTAGGAGGGATAGAAAAATAAGGGAGGCAATATTAATAAAGAAGATAAATCCAAATATTAATAGAGAAAGTGGTTTAAAAACTAACTTAGTATAAAAATAAATAAAATAGACAGTGAAAACTAATAAGAAATAAATAAGTAGTTTGTATAATAGATAATAGAAGAAACTGTATATAGATAAAAAAGAAATTAGAATGTATTATGGGATAGAAAATGGTGGAGGAAGGAAAGTTTTAAGATAATAAGTAATATTTACTGAGGCTATAACCTCAATAATATGCGTGTAAAAATGTGATAGTAGGGGCCTCTACAGGTGTTTTAACCACAAGCTTATGTTATGGAAGAAAAGAGGGGAACTCTCTTTACTTCAACCTACTTTCTATTTAAATAGGTGAAGCTGAAGCGGTTAGATCTGCGAGCGTGAAGCTATTCGATACTTCACTGATTAAGTCTACATTTCTTATTACACATTAATACTCGTGAAATCTTTCGATTTATGAGTCAATGGAAAAATTTTATAGTTAGAAATCTATTATTAAGTAATTTAAAGTTGTAATTATAAATTTATTAAACGCACATTGATTACGTAAGTAATATTTACTGTAGCTATAACCTCGATAATATGCATTTTTACACACATATTATCGAGGTCATAGCCTCAGTAAATATTACTTATGTAATCAATGTGCGTTTAATAAATTTATAAGTAGATAATAAGGTAAGAAATAAAATAAAAATACATATAATAACTAAAATAATTTTATAAAAAATAAGTAAATGGAAGAAGCAGAAATAAAATATGGGTAAAATGGAATTAAGGAATGGAATAAGATAATTAAAAATTAAGATAATAGATGAAATGTAAAATAAGGTTAAATTTATGAATATAGTAATATGTAAAATAAGGTTAAATATATGAATATAGTAATATAAGAAAGATTTCATTAATATTACATTGAATTTATAAAATTAAAACAAAAGAAAAAAGGTGAATAAATATAAATATGATAATAAATAAGAATAGAAATAAAGGGTAAAGTCGATTTTAGAGTTATATAATAAGTTTTATGAATAAAGTTATGTTAATAATTAAGTTGATAAAATTGTAACAATTTAATAGATATATGTATGAAATATGGTTGTAGTGCTATAATGTTTAAATTTTTGTAGATATGATGAAGACTGCTAAACAGTCGAAACTGTAATGTTAATAAATATATTTTGCTTTAAAGTGTAAAAGAGTGGAATGTGGTTATTATATGTTAATAAAAACTACAGAACAGTAGAAGATATTGTAGGATATGGAAAGCATTTTAACCAATCAGTTAAATTGTAATTACTCAGCTTTTTTTAATTTTTTCTGACTTTGAATACTGATTAGCAATTTGGAATCCCGAACAGAAGCTGGTTTTTTTTTTTAAATGACTCTTAACAAATTTTTGAGATATATTTGTATTATCAAGTTTTTTTTCTTTCTATCATGACATCCTTCATTTCAACTCTATCTCCCTTATCATTATTTTTAATAATAGTCTAAATCGTCTTTTTTTTTTTACAACACATTTTAAGTATATAAATGTAAATCATTATCAAGTATTAATTTTTCATTACAATCTATATTGTACAACTAGGCAAGTGCTACATATTGTAAATAATTTTCTCCAAAATTATTAAAATAAGAATCTTCATAGATAATGCAAAAGTTTTAAAATTAATTTTAAAAAATAAAATCATTGTAGGATGGTTACTAGTAAGTAACAAATTAAGTTTCATCAAAGGAAGTAAAGGTTGAATAAAAGAAAAAGGAAAATGTAATTTAGAATAAATTAAGAAAGTGAAATTTAGAAAGTTAGTTTTATTATAAAAAATTGCAGTTAGCCCGAAGGGAAATGTAACTTAGAAAAATTAAACTATTAAAAAAAAAAAAAAAAAATCTTAAAAACTAAAAATCTTTCCATTTATTTAAAATAAAATAAATATATGTGTGCGTAAATAATGTTGATTTTAAATATAAAGAAAATATTAAAATGTGTGTGTGTTAAAAATAAAATATAAAAGTTAAGTATTAAAATAAAGGAAAGCTAATAATTAAATTTTAAAACTCAAACATTGCTTAATAGATAAGCTGCATAGGAATGGGATTAGCAATGGCTACTAATTAACCAATTAAAATCCATAAACAACAGGACTAATCAACAAAAGCAGTGGATGGATTTCAAACAATGAAAATAACTAGTGAGTTTAAAAAATTAATTAAAAGATAACAAGAAGCTCACCACATAAATAGGGATGAAAATTTTGTCATTCAGTCATTCACGTACCTAGAGTCAATCACCTATTAGACTTATTTTTCAATGAAGACAATGTGCTGAGCAGAAGTCGGAGCATGTGACAAGCTCCAGCCTTCCTCCGCAAGAACATCAGCAGTCTGCCTGATAGAAACCATGCCCATCTAGCAATTTGAAGCTGTAATGAATGTCTAACTGCCTGAAATAGAAGGTGCCTGGAACCACAATCATCAGGACCACATCAGAAGCCCAAAATCCAACCGGTTAGTAAACCACATATGCAGAAGCAAAGAGCAAGAAGCCACAACATTTAAAATCCTATAGGCAACAACATTTTCTTATGCCCATTCCTAATTTTTTTATATTAATATATAAGTAGCCAATTCAATCTTTGAGTATCTTCAGAGTCAGTATAATAAATGAACTATAGCCAGCCTATAATGAACTATAGTATGTGCAGGTTCACATACTTTGTAAAGTATCAAATAAATAGTTTCAAAGCTTTTAAATCATGAAATAATTAGCTGTAAGTCCAATGTTGTGTACGTTTCATACATATAGTGCTAATTGTTATTGTATGTTTTATTAAGAGTGTGGTTATCATATATAAAATCATTGTTTATTTAATTAAAAAAAATTTAAATTAGTTTATAAATTATATTAAACATTTTATTTAAAATAAAGTATTTGTCTGTCAATCACAGTCAGTCAATTCTTTAATTATACCACTAAGAACAATTTAGCAAAGAAGTTACACACACAGTTTATTTCATTTGTTTTCATTGAGCTAGTTTGGAATTTATCAGGCACTGAGTTAGTAGTGTCATCCAGAGTATGTTAGTTACTGCTTGTAATTAACTGGCACCTGAAGTTTACTTCAAAATAAATAAAGTAATTTAAATGACAGGGTTTGAATTCAGCAGTCAAGAAATTCTGTAACCTGGAAATATGGCTGTAGGTTATATTTTGGGTAACCTCAGTCTGGCTACAGGTATCTCTGGTATTGTGCTTCTCTGCCTGAGGAATCGGGTGCTGTAATATTTAAATTGCAGCTGGAAGAGATCGAATCTGTGATAAATAATTGTATCATATTTTTATATATAAAAGGACATCAACAATTTGTTTATAATGTTTCACAATTTTGTTTATATTAAAGAATCAAAAATATAGATTTTTTTTTTAAAATTTCATCTCCTACCCAGTTCAAATGGCACCCAATGGCGGGCAGAACTGTCATATATGACAGTAATTAATCATATGTCAAATAGAATTAAAAAATAAAAATTTAAAGAAATGCTAAGTTGCATAATTGTAAGTAAGATGGTATGATTTAAATCAAAGAATTGACTGAAACAATATTTTTTCTTTTAAATGAAAAGAAAGTAAAGACAGATTTTTGGATGGATTTAGGGCAGGGGTGGGCAAATAGTGGCCTGAGTGCCACATGCGGCCCGCTAATAGTTTATGTGGTCCACCAAGACAATCAGAAAAATCCACCTTGGACTGAGATTTCCTTCCTGTTGCATGACCGAATATTCATGTTGTATTTTTTACTAGGATGGCCACATCAATACACATGTGCAGTGTAGAGACAATGTGCAGTGCTTTTCCAGTTGATCTGGTTAATTTCAATTTTTTTTTTGCATTAGCAAATTATATACATTTCCAACTTTAGTGAAACCATGAACGCTCCAAAAAAATGCAAAATCGGTAATGAATGTCATGTGTTTATACAGGGAATAAAGCAGTGTGTTTATTGGGTCATGAAAAAAAGGTATGGCCCTCCACTAATCTTCGCTTCCACAAAGTGGCCCCTGATGTGGCCCCTGAACCAAAACAATTGCCCAGCCCTGATTTAGGGCATTGAGGATGGGTAGAAAAAAAGAACAAGGGGTTGGAGTCAGTTGTATGTTTTGGTTTAGGAGAATAAATAAACTAATAATATTTTGTGATTTTTTGAATGCAAAGAGATAATAGATATTGTGTTTAATTGTATTTGCGGTTAAAAAAAGTACAGTATAACAATTGATAAAGAAATGGAGCCAGAAGAAAGCCCAATATTTTTTTAAAATTCCCAAATAGTAGAGAAAGAAGAGATATCTGAGACATGGATAATGATGGAAACAATACTGAGAAGAATGGAAGAAATGTGTCAGAAATTCAAGCAGAGTCAGCTAGAGCTCAAAGCAGAAATGAAGGAAGAAATTAATGCAGTCAAATTAGAAATGATTGGAGAAATGAAGGTAATGAGGGTTGAAATAATGGGGAAAGTAGAGAGAAGTCATAGCCATAGAAGCCATAGAAAAAGAGTTGAATGAAGAAACCAGGAAAGTGTCATAGTAGAAGATATGAAAGACCTGAGACATGAGACGGAACAAGATAGCATTAGAACAGACAAGGTAGAAGTAAGGATAGAGATAAGCAGAGATAAGATACAGATAGATAGTGGAGAAGATAATGTAGTGGAAAAATTTGAAAATGCCGGTCAAGATATAGAAGAAAGCTATAAATTAAAGATAGAAAATAATATAAAAAAATTTTCATCAAAGCAATATAATTTCAAATAAGAAATAGAAGCCATCTACAGTGCAATCTTATTCAATATGCTCAAAAGGACTGTAGAAAAGGAATTTATTTCCATTCCCTGTTATCAATGCAATCAGTAAGAAAATAAGATAGTTTGAAGAACTGTGGAGTTTTGCTCTGAAAAAAGGGTTTCTGATTTACGAGGCAGAAAATAGAACAGAATGGGAAAGAGACAAGGCAACAAATTATAAGCGATGGATAGACAAAAGGGAAAAGGTAATTTATATTAGAGTTAGTAAGTAGAAAAAAAGAGCTGCCTGACCGAGCATAATTGACATTAATCGGCCGGAAAGAAACAAAGGACCGGAAGTTGATTATGAGGTTAACAAAAACTTTTGACATAAGTGATAAACCTGAATCAGAGAATTCGTTATGTAAAACTAAAATAATAAATTTAAAAAAAAAGGTGAAATGTTTTCAGAAAATAATGATAATGGAGGCATCACAGAATAAAAGAATTTTTTTCATGCTGCACATATTGGTAATAAAAAAAAGAAGGTCTTCGTAAATAAATGGGTCAAATTAATGATTTAATGTTATATTCGTAGGAATAAGTAAGTGAATAAAATAATGGAAATACATAGAATAAAATCAAGATAAATAAAAATAAAATATCTGTAGAAAAATAATAAAGGATTTAGCATAATAAAATAAAATAGTTTTTGAATACACGCAGGTTAATAAAAGTTAAATAAATAGGTTGAAATAATATTCGTAAGGGTTAATAAATAAATAAATAATATAAATGAAATAAATTTAAGTTACATTAGGAGTGTAGAAGGGATTGTAATTAAAAGAAAGGAGGGTAGGAAGTATAATATTGAGTTTTAGGGAAGAAGTAAAAATGTAAAGCTGTAGGCTGGATGAAAATAGTACCCATAACGGACTATCAGGGGAAAATATTCTCAAGGTGAGGATTCTCAGAAAGTTTTGAGCCCATCCATTATTTTTATATAAAATTTTTACACTGGGGATAACCAGAATAAGCCATGGATCTCTTCTTTGGGGGAGAGTCCCCATATTTCATATATTATTTCTAAAGCATAAGCTAAATTGGTCAGGCAAGAAATCCTGCCATTCGCAGCAATCTTTTCTTTTCCCAACATCCAGTAGGAAAAACCGGCAGATGAAGCTTCATTTCACATGCATGTAAGTTGGTATAAGCCAGAAAACTCTGCATCTGTCTCATCTTAAAATCCCTGACTCACCAGAAAGGAGTGCTGTTCTCATGATCGTCATTCAGTACAAGATGACTGAAAGCAATGTTGTCAGTCTGAAAAAAAGAAAAGTATAATCAAAAAAAAAGATTGCCCTCAGTAGAAAGAAACTTACAAAAAAAATTAATGGAAATAGTTCAAATTGTTAAGGAAATTATTAGAGATAAAATGGTCAAAAAGATACATTTTACTCTTGTTGGGGGAGTGGTGTAATGTACCGCTAGACAAGTGCTACATAATAATTTTGTCCAAAATTATTAAAATAAGAATCTTCATAGATTACACAAAAGTTTTAAAATTAATTTGAAAAAATAAAATCTTTGCAGTATCAGTTACTAGTAAATGACAAACTAAGTTTCATCAAAGGAAATAAAGGTTGAATAAAAGAAAAAAAAGAGAAAATATAATTAGAATAAATTAAGAAAGTGGTATTTAGAATGTTAGTTTTATAACTGAAACACAGGCTTATTACATACCTGTGTCTATATATGTAATATATAGGGTATACGAGCACAGACTTTTACATGACCCACCATTCTTCACTCTATCTAATAATACTGATACACTCAAGCAATATATGCTGAAAAAATAAATAATCAACAATATATGTATTTCATGCTAAACCAGCAATCATCAGTTGGTCCAGATTATCATCTCCCACACATATATACTATAAGTGCACAGATATATATTAAGATAGACAAACTTCATACTTTAATGGATAGGCTCCAATCTACTACACACTCCAACTCTTCAACCGTCCATCCAATTGAAAATCTGATGGTGGAATGTTCAAAGGCCACTCTGAGACTGAGATTCTTGTCACACCCATGTTGACCTAAGGTCAATATGAACCCCACATGTACAGGACATAATCCATTTAATACATCAGATTTTCAATTGGATGGACGGTTGAATAGTTGGAGTGTGTAGTAGATTGGAGTCGTTCCATTAAATTATGAAGTTTGTCTATCTTAATATATATCTGAGCACTTATAGTATATATGTGTGGGAGATGATAATCTGGACCAACTGATGATTGCTGGTTTAGCATGAAATACATATATTGGTGATTATTTATCTTTTCAGCATATATTGCTTGAGTGTATCAGTATTATTAGATAGAGTGGAGAATGGTGGGTCGTGTGAAAGTCTGTGCTCATATACCCTATATATTACATATATAGACACAGGTATGTAATAAGCCTGTGTTTCAGTTATTACATTATAGAGATGTATGACCATCCTTGCATATGTATTAAATGGATTATGTCCTGTATATGTGGGGTTCAGATTGACCTTAGGTTAACATGGGTTTGACAAGAATTTCAGCCTCAGGGTGGCCTTTCAGCATTCCACCATCAGATTTTCAATTGGATGGATGGTTGAAGAGTTGGAGTGTGTAGTAGATTGGAGCCTGTCCATTAGAGTATGAAGTTTGTCTTTCTTAATATATATCTGAGCACTTATAGTATATATGTGTGGGAGATGATAATCTGGACCAACTGATGATTGCTGGTTTAGCATGAAATACATATATTGGTGTTTATTTATCTTTTCAGCATATATTGCTCGAGTGTATCAGTATTATTAGAGTGGAGAGTGGTGGGTTGTGTGAAGGTCTGTGCTCATATATCCAATGTTAGTTTTATTACAAGAAAATGCAGTTAGCCTGAGGGGGGATGTAACTTTTAAAAAAATTAAACTATTTAAAAAAACCCTTAAAAATTAAAAATCTCTTTCCATTTATTTAAAATAAAATAAATATATGTGTGTGTAAATAATGTTGATTTTAAATATAAAGAAAATAATAAAATGTGTGTGTGTTAAAAATAAAATATGAAAGTTAAGTATTAAAATAAAGGAAAGCTCATAATTAAAATTTAAAACTCAAAGATTGCTTAATAGATAAGTTGCATAGGAATGGGATTAGCAGTGGCTACTAATTAATTAAAATCCATAAACAACAGGACTAATTAAAATGCTTCTTATCCAAAATTTAATCAACAAAAGCAGTGGACAGATTTTGAACAATGAAAATAACTAGTGGGTTTAAAAAATTAATTAAAAGATAACAATAAGATCATCACATAAATAGGGCTGAAAATTTCATCATTCAGTCATTCATGTATCTAGAGTCAATCACCTATTAGACTTATTTTTCAATGAATACAATGTCTGCTGTGCAGAAGTTGGAGCACGCGACAAGCTCCAGCCTTCCTTCACAAGAGCATAAGCAGTCTGCCTGATAGAAACCATGACCATCTAATAAATTGAAGCCACCAGGAATGTTTAACTACCTGAAATAGAAGTAGCCCATATCCGCAATCATCAGGACCACATCAAAAGCCTAAAATCCAACCGGTTGGTAAACCACACATGCAGCAGCAAAGAGCAAGAAGTCACAATGTTTAAAATCCTATAGGTAACAACATTTTCTTATGCCTATTCCTAAATTTTTTATATTAATCTATAAGTAGCCATTAAAATCTTTTGTGTATCTCCAGAGTCAGTTTAATAAATGAACTCTATAGCCAGCATATAATGAACTTTAGTATGTGTGAGTTCGCATACTTTCTAAAGTATCAAATAAATAGTTACAGAGCTTTCAAATCATGAAATAATTAACTGTAAGTCTAATGTTGTGTGCACTCCATACATATAGTGCTATATTTCATTGTTATTGTATGTTTTATTAAGAGTGTGGTTATCATATATAAAATCATTGATTATTTAATTTAAAAAAAATTTAAATTAGTTTATAAATTATATTAAACATTTTATTTAAAATAAAGTATTTGTCTGTCAATCACTGTCGGTCAATTCTTTAATTATACCACTAAGAACAATTTAGCAAAGAAGTTAGACATGTAGTTTATTCCATTTGTTTTCATTGAGCTAGTTTGGGAGTTATCAGACACTGAGTTAGTAGTGTCATCCAGAGTATGTTAGGTACTTCTTGTAATTAACTGGTGCCTGACGTTTACTTCAAAATAAATAAAGTACTTTAAATGACAGGGTTTGAATTCAGCAGTGAAGTTCTGTAACCTGGAAATATGGTTGTAGATTATACTTTGTGTAACCTCAGTCTGGCTACAGGTAACTCTGGTTTGTGCTTCTCTGCCTGAGGGATCGTGTGCTGTAATTTAAATTGCAGCTGGAAGAGATCGAATTTGTGATAAATAATTGTATCCTATTTTTATATATAAAAGGAAGTGGTGCTGTAATTTATATTGCAGCTAGAAGAGATCGAATTTGTGATAAATAATTGTATCCTATTTTTATATATAAAAGGAAGTCAACGATTTGTTTATAATGTTTCACAATTTTGTTTATATTAAAGAGTAGAAAATTTTATAGATATATTTTTTTTAATTCAAACTTCTCCCACCTGGTTCAATACCAATAACATCACATTAGTTTTTCATTTGCTTCCAAGAGTAGTTTTCTTTTCATCTTAAGCCTTAAGGCTTTTTTTTTAATTTTGGAATATAAGTTTGAATAATATAAAGAAATAGTGGAGTTACTAGATACTTAAATGCATTAGTTCCAATGTTGAACTCCTAGTCCTTATTAATATGATTACTCAAACTAACAATAGATGACTTTTAGAATAGTATGAAGAGAACAAGATCATTTTATAATGTTATTGATTATAGAATAGTTCTGAAATTGGCATAAAACATCAGGTGAATATCTATGTATTCTAATATTTATAACTATACAAATAAATTTAACTCAGGTTTAAACCTTATGTTTTTTTCCAATTTCATGTGATTGCTTGGAGACTATAATGAAGTAAAAAGTGGCTCTAGACATCTAATTGAATGATAATCCTCACATTTTTTTTTATTAAGAAATGAATTTATTTTGAAGGGCTACATGAATTATAGTACATAATATTACTTGAAATTAAGAATTCATAGGTGTTCCACTGCATGCTTTGCCCATACTAGGGACCTGATTGTATTCAGTCCTATGCTTTTGTCTGCACCAGCATACCCCTGTGCAGTTAACTAGAGTTCATGGGGTCCCCAATCATCAATTATTGTATAGCTAAACTGATTTATTTATTGCACCCTGACTATTAGATGATTAAGACCAAGGTTTGTCAGATGTATCCCATCACTCTTTGCATTGCAGGAGTGTTGTCATCCCTTGCAGACATGAACCTGCAAATTTAAAGGACCCACTGATTTCCACAACTTAATCAACCTCAGTGGTGCATTTAGGCCACCATTCGTAGTTATCCCATCCATTTCTATAGTTTGGACAGGATTTTAGTAGCACTATTTGGTATGTTGTCTAGAGCCATCTGCTCCCAGGTATCAGAGAACAGCCAAACCAGAACAACACCATTTGGTATATTCAGTTTTAAAATAAACAATTCTAGAGAATAAAATGAACAAAATTCTTTTGATTATTTAGCCATTATGATATTTGTCAATTCTTCTTCAAAGTCTATAAATGCACTAAAGTTATCAAATTTGTAATTACTGATTTTCTGCATTTCAGACGGATATCAGGTACTTTGTAGTATATATAAAGTACTATTGAATGTACATTATATGTATATGTAATTAACCTATTTATTCAGTATACTGAATGTTTACAATAATAAATAGATGGATTTGAACTTAGGATTTTCACCTTATATTCATCCTCCACTCCATCTCAAATAACCGATACAAAATGACCACACATGTGAAAAAAATAAATGATCCCCAATATACTGTCATGCAGAACCAGCACTCATTAATTGGGCCAGATCATACTCTCCCACACATACATACAGTCAGTGCTCGACTTATATTAAGATAGCTATTCCTTAAACTTTAATGAACAGGCTTCAAATCCCTCTATTTATTATATGTATATGATAAACATATATTTCTTAGATAATGCCTTTATTTAAAGATGATAATGTTAGATGAATCAGTCAAGAAATATGGTACTTGTAATTTCGATGATTACAGTCAGTATCAGAATTTAAAGCTAGCATAATATAAATAACAATCAACTATTAAGGATTTAAATAGAATAAAAAATAAAATTTAATAATGTAATGTATTTATCTACAATGTAGTTCACATAATTACAACTCAGAGCAGCTTAAACACTTAGTTATAATTTATATTCTATTTTCAGTACTTATTTGTAATATTTTTATCATGTAGAAAATATTATATAGCCAACTGTTGAGTAAAGATCATTGCACACATTGAGGTAAAATAAAAATACAAATACTATTCATTATATGTATTTGTTTAAGATTGTTGATTTTCTTTGTTACTTTTATCTCAAATTAAGAATCACCACAAACAAATGATTTTTTGGTTATTAAAGGTTGTCTACATGAAGAAAAAAAACCTGAGTGTGTGTTTGTGGATTTTAAAATACCTCGACAACTTTCAATTCCATTTTAGATTTAATCTCCGATCATAGTCGTGCTATACAACATGGTTTTCAGTATAATTTTTATGACTATATATTTTTAGCAAGTTAATCTTCTATAAAATTAGTCATAAAGTAAAATAGGTATAAGCTGAAACCACTTGCACCGTCATGCATGTTTATGTCGTTGTTGTTTTCAGTTTTTAAAAGATGTTTTGTTTTATATTAATGCCATATGGAATTTAAATCGAGTAATAATCATTATGCAGTTAATAAGTTTAATATTGAAATATGAGTAAATTGTATAAGAGATGAAAAATGGCCAACTATCATTGATGATCAAATGTTATCATCAGTTAGTCATAATGTCAAATTATCTAATTATTCTGCGTACTTGTAGGTAAAAAATTTAATATAGCTACAGTCTTAAATAGACTAATAAATTAAGCATAGTAGTAGAAGTGATAGTAAGATTTATACTACTGCTACGATAGAAGATTGAAAAATAATAAAAGAAGACGTAAAATTAATTATTAACGATAATAAAAATATAAATTCAATATGCATACGTTAACATTTATTTGTTTTTATGATTTTAATAAAATATATATTTTTTTGTAAATATGTTACTATTGAAATAGCTAGAATGGAGGAGGGAAAAAATATTTGACTTATGTGGAGAAATTACCCATCCATTTCTATCTCCACTGCTCATGCTCCTAATACATCTTTACCAGACGCATGTGACTTCTAAATTTCTAATCCAGAAATGTTTAGTAGTGAGGAAAATGCTAGCATGAGGTAATATTTTGAATATATATGAAATTGAATATGGATGAGTTGCATTATCAATTCAAACTTTGATATAGGATTTAATTTTAGTTGATTGTCATTTTCTTTTAACCAATATGTAACTAATTTGAATATGTTTTTATACTTACATTATTTTTTTGTATAATTTAATATTTAAAATTATAAATACAGATAAGTATTTTTATTTATTTATTAATAAAAACAGTTTGTTTTCAACTTTCTTCTCCATCTCTTATTTTTCTTAGATTTTTTTTTTTTCACTCCTATATTTTTTCCCCTCAATTTATAATATTTTTATTTTTCAGAATGAAGTATGTGAACTCCTAAAAAAGCTGGAGATTATACAAAGAAAGGATGAAAAACAAAGGCACTTGTTACACACCCTTGAGGCCAGATACGCCCAGGCTGAGAACACAAGGCTGGAGCAACAAACCCTCCATGTAAGCCTAGTCTTAAAGAATGTGAAGGGTTTATTTGTTACATGAAGGTCTTCCATTAAACACTTCTTGCTGTCTCAGTCTTGTTTAAAATTAATAGAGAATTACTGTTAGGTTTCGCCGTCAGTTGCTTTAATAAAATGGGCTAGCTTTCAATATTTAGGTAAGTAATCAATGAAATCTAACCTGCACCCCCTCCTCCCCTAACCATATTCCTGCATCGTATGTATCCTGTGCTGTTCAATTTGTATGGTTTTTGAATATTTCATTTTATATAAGTATGTAATATTCATATAATTTTGTGAATTAAAACTAAGGTTAGGTCGTTGTTTTATCTTTATTTTTTCTAGTTTCCACAGATGAGAATTATTAATTGCAGGTTTTATCACTTAAAATATGGAACAACATTGCTTTTTAAAGGAAAATCAATATTTAAGGGGAGGAGGAATAGATTTTTTCGTCATAAAATGTTCTATTGTTGGTACTTACAGAAGTAAACAAACACGGTGTATATAAAAAAAATTCTCACTCGTATACTAGATACAATATTTTAATTCTATTTATTGATTAAAACACACACACATCTTAGATTAAGTTTTTAACCCCCTTTACTAATAAGAATGTTTATCATTTTTGATAATTATATTTAACTTGATATATATTTAAAACCAGATTATCTATTTATTTTCGATGAAATGGTATTAATCACAAATATTTTTAAATCTTTTTATATTTTTCTATACCGGGATAAATAATTTTTAATGTTTTATTTTTTTATACTGTAACAAAATTAAGTGTTAACTAATTTAATCTAAATTCTATTCCATTTTGTTTTGAGGGAGTAAGAAAACGTTAATGGATTTATGTACTTCCATTGAATAAACTGAGAAATGATTATTTTTCAGCTGTTTTTTTTTTTTTTAATTCGTTTTCCTATTTTTTTACTATCTTCAAGAAATAAAAATTAAAATTATTGACATCTTTTTTTTTTTTTTATGATATAAACTGTGAAATCTTAACTTATTTATTTTGATTATGGAACATATAAATGAGATATTACAGCTTTGTACAAAGGAGATAAAATTTAATAGTTCTTTTTTAACCCTTTATTGCTCTAGGGTTTATTCAGATAACGATATGATGGTATGTCTTTACAGTTATTATTAATTTCATATTTGATGAGACTGTATCAAAAAATTGGTGTAATTATTTTTTCCCATACACTTTTATTAGATTAATTGAGATGGGAACGGGGGTGAGGATATTTTTGATATTTCTTAATATAACAACTCCTAAATATTTTTGATTAATTTAATCTATTCTGCGATTAATACAATGTTACACATTTTAAAAAGTACTTTAAACAAAGTTAATAAAATATATATAAAATTTTCATTTTAAATTACAAATACATTTAATTTTAAAATGACCATTGTGCCACTCACTTGAAAGCATTAAAAAAAAAAATTCAATAAGTTAATGGACAAAAAATATAAATGTTTTAATACTTTTTTTAAAGAGTGTGTAGGTGGATATACCTTTATAAATAAAGCATTTATTTACAAACAAAAAAAGAAAAATCAATGGGTAATCATATTGTAGGTGTAATCACAAAGTAAATTAAAATTGTATTATAAAAAGTATAAAACACTTAAGCAGGTGATGAAAATAATAGTCAAATGATATAAAACTAAAATGAGAAGAAGTAGATAAGAAAATATTTCAGATAGAGAATTTATATTCTTCAAACTTTCTTAAAAGAAGTCAGAAGTAGAAGTAATAGATTAGAAGGATTCAGTAATTGGAATATCTGTTTTATATTTATGAATAAACTTATCATGACTAGGTGAGTAAATAATACCTCTTTTCCCCAATTTTTATTGTTTAAAAAATAGTTCATTCTATGATTATATCTTTTTAATATCATTTCCCAATTAAAGCAATGTGAAAATGTCACTTTCTGTGAGGAAATTTTGTTTTTATTTAAAGAATATAAGTATTAAAACATTATGTATATTATCATTTACTTATATTTTTTATTTAAAAATTTGTATGTAATAAGTAAGTGTTTAATAGTCATAATCTTTTTAAAAAAATAATATTAATAAAATGGTACTAGTTTGGTGTGTGTTTTACTATAATGTCATGCTTTATCACTAGATGGAGCTATATCATTTGAAATCATGATTTAACAATTTGTGAATTATGTTTATCCTTTACAGTAAAAATATTTATTGTGCAAATATAATTAAAAAAATAAATAATGAATAACAAATTAAATTGTGATAAAAAATAATGTTATTTATTTGAATAAAAATTACAAATTAATAGTAAATTTACCTATAGTAAATATTTATTAAATAGGCAAAACTGTCCATACAGTAGTGCCACCCTGTGCCAATCAGAGTAATCAATGGATGCCAGAAGGCTTGTGCATAAAATCCCCATCTAGTGCCTACTCATCCAACATCCCCAGACTAGTTTCTGGCTTGTGACCTTTATCAGTGAGGAACCTTGGATCTAAGAGTGCTGCATCTAGATCTTAGGATAAGAGATGGTGATCATGTGATGTTTAGTAAATATTTACTATGTTCATAAAAAATGTGGTTAATAAGTTCTGATTTTAACTTTTATTTAAATTTTTCCAACACAAAAATGATATTATATAATATATTAATAAGCCAATAAGCGAATACACATGCACTTTGCAGATGTCACTATATAAATGATTAGTCCCACTTTTTCAAACACAAGATAAAGTCTTTTAAGAAAATATAGAATGAATCCACCTATATTTTCGACCCAACCATATATGTATGGGCAAATCTGAAGTGTTTGAAATGAAGAGTGTGAAGTTATTAATTGATCACTTTAAATTACTTTTTTACTACATAAATGAATGACGCCAATGAAATTTCTAGAATTTACGATACATCATTCTTATAATTAAACATATGTAAACAAGACATTTATTTTTTATACAGCGCGATGTTTTTTATAATCTATAATAATAATAAGCCAATAAGCTAATACACATGTGCTTTGCAGATGTCACTATATAAATGAATACTCCCACTTTTTCAAACACAAGAAAAAGTATTTAAGAAAATATGGAATGAATCCACTTATATTTTCGACCCAACCATATATGTATGGGCAAATCTGAAGTGTTTGAAATGAAGAGCATGAAGTTATTAATTGATCGCTTTAAATTACTTTTTTACTACTTTATCTTGTGTTTGAAAAAGTGGGAGTATTCATTTATATAATGACATCTGCAAAGCACATGTGTATTAGCTTATTGGCTTATTAATATTATAGATTATAAAAAACATCGCGCTATATAAAAAATAAATGTCTTGTTTAAAAATGATAATAGTGTTATTGGAAAAGTTCTTAAAATGTATTTCTCTTTTTTTAAGATTTTACATTTGGACTCCAATCATTATCATTCAATAAATGGTTTTGTAGGCTTCTGTTTTTAGGTTAATATACTATTTCTGATGATTTATAGTGGAATAATTTAATCTTCTTGTATTTAAAATACCACAGACTAATTATCATTCTGAGTTTATTACTGAACCAATTGTATGTTTCTTTTCTTATGAAGATAGCGTGACTGGTTCAGTATTCTATATAGAAATAAAAATCTGATCCTTGCTTTAAACTAATGCTGCATGTTATTTATTTATTTATTGTCATTTTTCATGAAGAGGCACATTATCTGTTAAAATCCTTTTATAATGATTTTTTCAATGACCAGATTTTATTTATTTAAGTCAGTTTATCAGTTTTCATCACATGACTTTCTTGCTTTGATTGTGGTTATAACTGCACAAACTTTTCTGCTTAGGTTGACCACGCTATGATCAGTTTCCTATGAGCTTAGCAACTGCTATTGCTGACATCTTCAGACTAAAAAAATTGAAGCTCTAAAATATCAACATAAACTCAGTGTGCAATATTTTTTTTCATTTTAATCAATCAAATGATCAGTATTAAACAGGGAGAAATTTTCTCTTTATATTTTTCTTTTTTTCTAAAAAAAATATATTCATAAATATGGCACGATCCTGAATTAGTGAGCTCTTCCACAGACTATGATTGGCATAAAAATAATAATGTCTTTATTCATTATCATCAAGTTGCAATTCACAATAATAAGTAATTCAAAAATTAAAAGACTTTTGCTACACTAACTGTAATTAATATTTATGTTCAAGTTGTAAACATGAAACAAGAAAAGACATTAAAACAGGCAAAACTCTCCATTCAGTAGTAGAGTTTTGCCCGTGTTAACATTTGAGAAAGCATAAGAAATGGTGATCATGTGATGTTTAATGGTATAAGAAAAGATATTGTCATATTAGTTTATATTTACATAATGCACAATAAGCTTGTAAATCTTTTTTTTTCATATGTCATAGCATCGGCCAGGAAGTGAACCCGCAACAACCGTCTGCAACCAACTGCTTGCTTGCAAGGCGTTGCGCTGATCTCTCAGGTAACAATGCTTGACAAGCTTTTAAATCTTTCATAGTTGTTTTATGAATGATGGAATAGTTGAGAGTTATGAATCTGACTGAATAAGCTGAAAACATGCGCAGCAAATAATATAAATTAATATGACTATACTGTTTCTTGTTTCATGTTTATAACATGAATATAAATATTTCAATAATAAGTAATAAACTGACTCAAGTAAGTAGCAGAATTCATTAGTAGCCATTAAAGTAAATGAATTTAATAAGAAAATACTATAAAGGCTAATAAAATTAATGAAAAGTCGTGTGGTGCCATGTGATGATAGAGCATGATATTCTGTAGAGAAAATACTAAACCAAATCAATAAAACTTCATTAAAAAATATACATGACTACTACTAATAATAATATAACATTTTTTTTAAAATTCAATGCATTAAATAAAAAAAATTAATTCATTTTAATTTAAAATATATATACTTTCTCTATTTGCAAGTCTGTTTTGAAAAGTCAGTTCAACCATTTTAACTGTTTTATACTGAAAGAAACTTAGATTTAAAAATATATATATTAATTATTTATGTTAACTAAAATTAATGTATTCTAAAATAATTTTATAAGAAGAGTTTTTTTTTTCTATTTACCTGAAATGAAAAAAGAAAATGGGGTGAAAAAAACTTTATAAATTCAAATTCTCATTAAATTAATTTTCTATTAATAAAAAATAAATATTTTACTCTCCTGTCAATTATATCATCCACTATATTACAAAATTACAAATGGATGAAACACTTATACTTTATATTAAAAATAAATATCATAGTAAAAATATGTATAATAAATTTCTGAAAAATCATTGAAGAAAAAGGAAGTTTAATAAGAGATTTATAGCAAGTGAGTATATTATGTCATTTCATAAAATTGCTGCCTGCCTAGTATGAAATCCAGATAAATTATGCAAATTAGTCAATTGAGAGTAACTTATTTATGATCTTTTTTTTTTAAACAAAGCAAAGCAAAACTCCATATAGTAGTGCCACCTGTGCTAAACAGAGTAATCAATGGATGCCAGAAGGCTTGTGCATAAAATCCCTATCTAATGCCTACTCATCCAATATCCCCAGACTAGTTTCTGGCTTGTGGCCTTCGTCAGTGAGGAGCTTTAGATCTGAGAGCACTGCATCTAGATCTAAGGATCTAATGAGTAGGCATTAGATAGGGATTTTATGCACAAGCCTTCTGGTATCCATTGATTACTCTGTTTAGCACAGGTGGCACTACTATATGGAGTTTTGCTTTGCTTTGTTTATAAACAATTATGTGCTAGTATTGGAGATGTGATCATGTGATCTTTTTTTTAATTTTGTTTTAAATGTGTCCTTTAAGTCAGAAGACTATTTCAAACTATTAAGACAAAATCTGATAATTTATTTAATAAAATAATAGTGTTCATTTTAAGCATTTATATATATATATATGGTTAAAAGAGTGATGATAAGTTTTCTGCTCTTTATAGTGTATGATGTTCATTGAATAACATCCACTAATTTATTAATAATTTGTAAATTTTGTTTATTTTTATTAAAAATAATACAGATACAATATTTATTTGAAAATTGAGAGTATAGAATTTGTACAGTTATTGATCAATACCTCAATAAAGAAATGAAATCCAATGATGAACAAATACCTGGTCTCTGAAATAATAGAGATATAAAATAATTTAATGAATACCCACTGTTAAATATAGAAAAATATAAAGATTTTAACACAGATATATGAATGCATGAATTTTGCTTGCCAGGAACATAGGACTGAACTGTCCTAAAATACTATCAAGCTTTATGATTGATATAACTGTTTTTAGTAAAATTTGTCTTATAAAAAATTGAATAGACCTTTACAAGCAGCTTTTTAGAAGGGCAAAACATCAAATGAATGAAAATGAACAATGTTCAAAGCTGTTATGAGATCTAATTTCATTTTTCTACATTTGAAATATCTGGACTTATCAGTGAAATACTAATGATATTAAAAATCAATTTTCAAAATTGTACCTGTCTTATTTTACTCAGTATTTATACTCTAGGGTTAGATTAAGACAATTCATAGTAAAGTTTTTTTCATTGGAAGTTGTTATTGAATTGATATCCTTAAAAAACTGGATTTCTTTTTCTGGTAGATTTTAATGCATGTCTTAGTAGTAATACTCAACTACAGCCCAAAATTATTGGAAAAAATGGCATAATTTTTATAAAGTCAAATGGCTCGTACTTATAAAATTTCTGAGTTACATATGAATTAATTGTTTTTATAAGTCAAGAAATTGCTAGTAAAAAACTGAATATATCCATGATGAAATCATAGCATTTTGTAGATTATATTAGAGCTGGAAGTCAGCACTTATGAATGCAGATTGTTGAACACATCAGAGATTGATTATCTTGCTTCCAAGTTAAAATGACAATTGTATTAAAAACATAAATCATATCCCAAATATAATGGTAAAAAAATTTGTTGTTTGTTCTGTAGAAAAGTGTAACTAGTTCTATGTTTCAACATCTGTTAAGCACTGAAATTGCCAATTTTGATGCCATATTAGTGAGGCATAAACTTTTTTTAAGATGAATTCTTTGTGGAAATGTGTCTTTTCTTGGATTCACTTTAAAAAAATCCTGACTCATTCTAAGCCAGTGATTGTACTATTAATGAGTTGATTAAAAGTAAACATCTATCACTTCTCTGCTAGCCAGAATAATAAAAACATAAATTTGAGGTGTCACAAGCAATATAGAAATTTGAAGACAAATGAATAATGATTAATACAAAAAACATAAAATAATTTGGGAATTAAAAGCTGCAATGCAGATTTAGCCCTTTTGATAATAATCACTTAAAATCTTTTTTAAGTGCAAAAAATAACATATGGATATAACATATGGATTCAACCAGTAGATGGCAATGCAAATAGAAAGTGTAATTTGATCAACTTTTGAACTCAAATACAAGAATTCAGATGACTTTTTAAATGGTATATCTACTTTGCCAATTTATTTATAATCAGTCAGAGATATCCAACTAATGAAATAACTTTTTGTTATTTTAAAAATAAAAAGATTATATGTCTTAATGATATATCTGGGAAGTTTTAAAGTGTAGTAGTAATATATTAACTTTAAATTAGGAATCCATTGATTTTAAAAAGTTGTACTAACTAATTTTTAAAATCCTTCTATTTTTAAAATTTATTAAAATAAAGAATATTACAGTAATTATGAGCTATCATTATAACAAAAAAATGAATGATTTTATTAAATAGAATAGTTTTAGATTAGTCATAGGTGTTTGTATTCCAGATACTCTATGTAGTTTAAGAAAATTAAGAACTACTTTAAACATTTATGGAAATAATACATAAACACTAGCTCCTTGTAATGTAACTGCACTGGAAAATTTTTATTCAAGAATGTTCTATAAGATTTTGAAAATATTATAAGATTTAAAGATGACTTAATATTGTTTTCAGCTCATAATATGTATTGATATTGAATCTACTATTTGCAAAAACATATTTTGATAAATTGGTTATATGTAGTGGATAAATAGTAACAGATGTTTTTAAAAAGTGATTTATGGCAAACTTGTGTGTTGTTTTTATGGGAGAGGATTAATCCTCTTATAATATTATTTCAAAGACATTCTGAAGAGATAGAACATTAATTGTTTTTATTAGGCAAATATCTTGAGGTCAGGATATAGAGAATATATAAATAAATAACTGAATAAAGTTCTTAAAAAGTTTAAGCATTGGGAATGGTCTATGGGTCTTTAAATTTTATTATCTATCACTTTACCAATGCACCAATCCGCACAGAACATTATTGATGGTTATATACATATTATACAGACCTTGAAATAAGCTTACAGTGAATATGATCAGATTCAATTTTTATGAATTGATTTACATCATCATCACAAAACTAACCATTAATTTATTTATTTTTTACTTTTTCTCTTTTTTTTTTTTTTTTTGGAATTAAAATGGCTATTCTCATTTATGAGAATCTATTAAGGAATAATGAATGAAAATAATGATTAAAATAAACACCCAATATTAAAGAGAAATAAATGAATAACTTAAGCTAAATATTAAAAGTAAGTTTATTTGTTATTGAACTCTCATAATGGACTTTTTAGCATTTTGCAATCCTATACATGCATACTTAGATTAGTTTTCAGCAAAATTATTTTTGTTTGGTAATAAAAATAATAGAATGAAAACTGAACAGTAGTGAACTCTTCATGCAGCATTGCCATACAGTGTGAGCCTTACTAATCAATGTATACAAGAAGATTAGACATATAGCTTGCTTATTGTTTTTTAAAGTTAGTATCTAATCCTAATTCTTTTTAAATAATAAATTATTTACATCTTAATCAAATATATAATTACTATGGTTATGAATAAATTTAGAAATGCGTTATATTTAATTTAGACAGTTATATGTGTAATAGTTTAAGATTAGGCTTAAATTTTTTTTTTCCACAACATGGAACCCTGATATTTATTTTATTGTTATAATTCTATGTGTTGATAATAGAAGATTTTAAAAAATAGCAAATCAATAGCAATTTTTTAAAAGAGCAAAGAAATACACAGGAAAAAAGGAATATGAAAGTATTTTTAAATGAAGCATTTAGAAATAGTTAATATGTAGAATTAATATAAAATAGTACAGTAAAAAGTTAATAATGACCAAACAAAAAAAAAAACAAATTATGTAACTATAAAATATTCAAAAACAAATGTCAGAAGAATATAAAAGTCTCAAAGATATAAATATCATCTTAGCATTAAAAGGATTGTTATTTCAGGAATAAGAAGAAAAGATTTATATTTATTACAAATAAAGATGCATCATTAAGTGAATAGAATTAAAAAAAAACAACAGAAAAACAAAATAGCTCATACAATAACAACAATTTATCAGTTGAAATATCACAGATTCTAAATTAACAAATGAAACATGCTAGTATACCTAAGAAAAATCATTAAGTTATAAGATTATTGTGAAATCCTCATCAATATTTTTAAGAAAGCAAATAAAAACACAAGAAGATTGTTGACAAAATTATTCACAAAATGACTAAATAATGATGTAATAGTGATGTTAATATGTATGAAAAGTTGAAAAAGTTATTAGAAAATATACATCTGTCGTTCTTCTATGAGTTTTATATAAGTTTTCATAGAAGTTTAAACTCAGCTAACTAAATAAGCTGAATTTAAAAAGGGTTATATAGTAGATTACGTCAAAGCATTAATAGATATTATAAAAAGAAATCATTCGTTTGATTTTTTTTTTTTTTTTAAACTTATTTTCCCCCAGCTTATGATTCTGTTGGGAAAATGATCTTTTTGTTTAGTGGTTAGTCAAGCACTGGTGGTCGAGAGGTTAGCATGGCTGCCTTGCAAGCAGTTGTCCTCAGTTAGTGGGTTTGCTTCCCGGCCGATGCTATGACACATGAAAAAAAAAACACTTTTGAAAAAAATACTGTGAAATCATTTTTTCCAATCATAAGCTAAATTTAGATTAATAAAAGTCTCACCACATTTTAATTTATCTTGAAAACTTTTTTTACTATGAGTTGTTAAAGATAAAACTTATTCACAGGAATCTTTTTTCTGTTCTAAATCCAGCCTACTACATAATATTAATATTGGGCAATATATTTTTGGATCATTACTAAACCTATTATATTTTAAGATTGCTACACTCGTTTTTATGCCAAGTTTTTAGAACAGTTTCTGTATGAATAGTGTTGCTAAATAATTTGATAAACATATTTTGGCTTCAGGTCTATTTTTTTTAGAAATTCTGGAAGTATGCTATTTATTCCTAAGGTCTTTCTGATTCAAGATAATTAAAAGCAAGTTCAACTTCATCAGTATCTATTGGTTTTATTAGATAGATATTAGAGGAACAGTGTGAAAAGAAAGTTGCAGTTCTCCTCTATGGATGCATTTTGTTGTTCTATCAGTCGTGTTCTTAGTAATATAAAATTTAAGACAAGCAATTTATTAAACTGGTGATATTAGTTCTTATAGAGATGTTTTTATAGATACCATGTTTGCATGTAAGTAACCAAGTTTTATGACTAGATTTTGTAAAGTTTTATTTTCTATAATCTTTCTCCTCATTGAAAAAATTAAAAGACTGTAGTGGAGTTGGGATGGACATATTACTAGAAGATATGATAATAGTTGGACAATTGAAACTCTTAAACTGGATTCCAAGATATTTAAAAGACCCAGAAAGAGACCACATGTGAGATGGATGGATGAAATAAAAGGTGTGGTAAAGAGAAGCTAAAAGATCGGAGAAGATCGATTGAACTTGGAGAGACCTTCATCCTGCAGTGGACTGATGATGATGATGAATCTTTCTCCTCATTTCTTTTCTAGTATCATCCAATGATTTAATATTATTCACAATTTCCAGATTTTTGATAGGTAAATATTAGCTATAAAGAAAATTTAAACTTGGAATTAATCATTTCTAATATTTGTAGGGTTAAATATCTAGGCCATATGAGCTTTTTAAACTTATCGTATCAAGAGAAAATTGGAGATATTGTATCCATAGTATATTCAAGATATCCCATATATTGATTCTTGTCAACTTCCTTTACATTCTCTTTTGAAAAAGGATAACTTTTAATTCTAATAATATGAATGTCTAGAGTGATTAGACTTGGTTTGAGCAAGCTATAGAGAAAATTGTCTAATATTAATAAATCAGCAGGTAATGGTGAATCATTTTTTTGCCAAATAAAAGATAAATTATGTATAATCTCTCATTATTCACCTTTCTGGAAGGAATATTTCTTCTTGTTTGGTATTGTAAAATAAATGTTTATTGTTTGCATCAATCATTTTAAAAATTAACAACCTGCTTGATTCTCTTTTCTTATTATTAAAAGGTATTATGAACATCTAGACTTTCTATAAATGCAGATGTAGAAAGATCTGGAAGAGGCAGATAGGATTATTTTGCATTGGGAAGTTTATAAATATTGCATGGACATAAACTATCTATACAAATAATATCACCACTATTGTTTTGACTACATTAAATAGTTTTTTTTTAATTATTAAAACTACTGAAAGAAAATTATAAATACTATGATGATAAATATGTGATGGCAATTGCATAATGGAGATATTAACATTTATATCCTATATAATATGAATCTCATGTAACAAATGCCATGAGAATAAAACAATAACACATGTAATATTTATCAACATTTTCATACCTTAACTTGTGAACCTACTTATATTTTTTTCATTCATTATGTAGTCTATGGATTACTGAAGATATAAAATCCCTAACCAGTCCTACTAAATTAACAGTACTTTTTTCACGATCTTATATATAGATGACAAAAAACTCTACCTTGACTGAAAAATCATACGAAGAATCTCTTCTTATTCTTGTTATAAATAATATATTGAATCCGAGTATAACTTGATATGCAAAATTTTAAAAAGACTAAAAAATATCACAAAAATTCTATTGGTAATATAGAATTTAGTTCTTTTCTGGGACTTATTATATTTATTTACACAAAAACATTTTACACTTCAAAAGAAATGTTCTATACCATTAATACTCATCTTGATACTATAACAGTATATTTTAACGTTTAAATCAATAATCATAGCTATAAACTCTAAAAAAAAATTATTGGCTAATCAAATCAAACAAATATGGATATTTATTACTGTTGTTGTGGTAAATAAGACGTGATATACAGATTCTTCTCTTATTCTACTATCTATCAGAGTAGATTATTAAAATTATCCAAGATGTCTTCCATACAGATTTTATCAATTACAACGTCCTAAAAATATCTGTCTCATTTTTTAAAAAAACAAAACAAAATACTGTTAATATTCAATGCAAAATAAACACCCCCCCCCACACACACAAAACCGATTTTAAAAGAAAAAATACACTTGATAAAAAGATAATACTGTATATTAAATATTATAAAAGAAGATAGCTAGATGATTAATATTATACCTAATAAAAATAGTAACTTTTAACACTATGTTTAAACATGTGTGTGCGTACACGATTTTAAAAATTCGTCAATTTAAAAAGGTAGTCGTAAAATTCTTAAATTGATTTATTCTTAGTATTAGATGAATGGGTTTATTATTAATTAAAAATAAAAACAATAATAATTTGATTTAATATTTATTATTATAAGTCATTTTTATTTGTGAAATAAATCAGTGTATATTTTATTTTTATTGTTAATTGATTGAATATCTCGTCTGCAAATTTGTTGCTTAAAACTTTTGAAACTCTTAAAAAAACGTCTCCATAGCAACGAGAATAGAATATTCCTGTACAAATCCAAAAAATGAACTACTGTTGGTACAAAAAGTATGAAATCACTAATCACGTGACAGGAATTTATAACTACGACCACCTGTCAAGATTTGTTTAGTCTTATTTAATTTCAGTGTGTTGAAGGAGCATGTCAGATTTAAACCTGGAATTACTCATTTTGTTATCCTTCACAAATAGCATGTCTGAGTAGAAACTGTCTTACATTTGTTTTTAAGAAAAATGTTTTCCTCTGCATTATCCTGAATGAATAAATTAAATTATTAACCGCATTTGTCATTCAGTAATGCATTTAAAAGAGTGAAATTTAAATATTTTGATTCATCTGTGAATTTTTAAAATTGCTTATGGAATGCTGTAGCTTGTGATAACACTGTAACAATTATTCATCTCTTCTCTGACGATTAAAATCATTTATTTGAAATTGTACTGGATACATCAACCTAAAGTTTCTAATGAATAGTTATATAATTCTTAAAAATTTATGGATCCACATAGACTTATTTTTTTTATTTTTATATTTGTGAAAAATCATCTAAAACAGTAGATAAGTCTTATAAACAAATTGGAATCAATGGATTAATGAATCACTTGGTCTCTAAACTTTATAAAACTGACTTGAAGCAATGGATCAATAAATTTCTGCATATTATATTGATGGAAAGCTAAAACTTTGGATATTCATGTAAAAGTAATTTAACCAATGGATTAATATTTGTGTAATACTTCAATGTTCACAGGAATCCAAAAGATAATGGATTTATATTCATTGATATTATACCTTTATAATACACCTAGAGACATTATAATGTATGAGAGTGACTTCTTTAAATGGATTAATTGCTATGTCAGTATATGCAGGTATACAGATAAATAATTGTTGATTTGTTAAATACTTTGGAGACAATATTAATAAATTTCTGCAATAAAATCTTTGCATCTACAATTAATTATGCTCTTATCTAGATTAAGTGTGTTGAATGCATCTTTGTGGAATTTATCACTTTATAGAAATGTCAAATAATATTTTGATGTGACTGGAATAATTAAAAATGTGCCTCGATAAATTTTCTCCAATGTTTGTTTTATGACTGTAGATTATAAATTTTATATATTTCATATACTTAGTTCATTTATTTAATGATTTTTAATATTTTAAAATCATCATTATTATTATGGTTTAATAGAAGTTCTCCAGGAAGAAAATATCATAAGGAAGCACATAATACATTATATTTATAAGGAAATTGGATGTTTGTGTTTATAAATCTATTATGTATTGGAGATCAATTGTATTAAACTCTAAGCTAATGTAAAGATGTTACAGCTCCATAATGGTTAATCTCTCATGTTTTATTGATCCTTTAAATCAACCTCAGGCTTTTCTATAATAAAAGGTATCTAAAATAAACAGTTAAATAGTTGTTTGTAAGATTACTCTTCTTATTTTGCCCAAGAGGTAAGTTAAAGGTATATTCAATTATCTTCATGGCATCGCTAATCACAACTATTATTGTTTAGTTGAGTTTGACTCCTAACAATATTGTGTTAAAGTTTTAGTTCTAATATAAACTTAAAAACCATTAGCTCCTGTGATGATCAGGTCTCATTATAGTTATATATTTTAAGAATAATGATATGTGTTGGGTAGCTGCTTTACTCATTCATGAGAGGGTTAAGCAACAAATGTGTTATCTGTAAGAGATTGTTATTATTACAATTATTTGCCTTCTATCTGTAGTTAATGCTTAGGTTTTGAATGAACACTATACAACCTTCTCCAATGGTGTGTTTTGTAATCACATCACATTTGTGATTACATATAGGTATTTATATCCAAATAGAAAGTATTTATTAAGTATAACAGTGCAATATGATTGATAATCTTTTCAGAGAACTTATTGTTATGATGATTACATTTAATAATGCACTAATGCATTGAAGGTGAAACTATTCCATATAACAATTTATTTAGGCTGAGCACTTTCAGAGTTTCGTTATTCCATAATCATAGCCTTGTAGATTGTCAACGTTATTTTATGAACAACTACTTTTTTATATTATCCATTTTCTGGAAATGGTGAAGCAAATGTCTTTCCTGTTTATAGAGTTGGTGTCACTGGTAATAAAACAAGTTTCTTTGATTTTTCTCTTGATGTCATTCCTCTCTGTACACAGTATATGTTTTGGCGGACTCAAACCTATGGTTAAGCTCTTGCTGATGGTCAGCAAAAATGGAACTCCCTTCTTTTTTGGTTATTGCTCGTGTGTATGAATATCTGTGTTGAACCAATCTATTATCAATTGTGGCACAAGTCTCACTGTAGTAAACAGTACCACACCCCGTCTGACAGCACGTAATTCTATACACTACCTGGGAGGTTGCTTCAATGTTTCTTTTATCCTTAGTATTATTAATGAGCCTATTGATGTTTGGTGGGGTTCTAAATCCCACTTTGAAATACTTTTATAAATAATTCTATAATTAATAAATTACTTATTATAATTTTGTTTTATTAAATGATTGTTTATTGTTAATTGAAAATTATTATCATCATCTACATGTCTTATAAATGAATATGGCCACAGTTGCACTTTATGTTAAGAAGTAATATTTTTTCTATTCAATTTACACACACCATTTCCCTTTTAATATTGAATTTACTAATATGAGTAGATACAATAAAATCCCTTTGTTATCTTAATCATATCAATAATAGATCAGTTTAAAATTATTGAGATGAATATTTTTTTCAGAATAGTAATTGTTATATTTTCTTAAGAACCCTGAGATAAGTGGTTGATCTAAACTAATGTAACCTGAGAATGAGAAATAACTTACTAGCCTTATTAAATAAAAAAAACATGAAGTTTGATTAGAAAAGTTATTTATCCATTATATACACAGTTGTATATTTTATGTAAAGTTATAAGAATATTCTGAGATTATATTATTAATGTTTATGTGAATATCCTGAGATATTACTGACATTACTATAATTAGAATCACACATAGCGATACAAATGATATGTTATTTGTTTACTATTAGTAGTAATATGGATAGAGCAAATAATTTTCACTAGTCCTCTTTATCTTTTGAGTGAAAGTGTACTCTCTCAACTGCACTCACTTGACTCTCAACCTCACTCTTTCTACCCTCCACATGCACTGACAGTTCTCTTGATTATATGGTTATATATAGTATATTAACATATAACTGATATTTATATAAAATAATACACTGCATATATATATTTCTGTAGACAGTATATAAGAACATATTCCTTAAGCATGTGTAGAATATAAATTATGACAATAAAACTACAGTTTTTTTTAAGCTAGGTTTTTGATACAGCATATGTTTGCTTTCATAAAGATACTTTGTGTTAAAAAAATGAAGTTTTATTTACCATATTTGTATTGTCTACACACTCTTGTGAAATACATATATATACTTTTTAAATGTTTATTATTTCTTCACTAGCTCAAATTGTTCTGAGATAATTGGGCATCAATGCATTGGTTATAATATGAAGGAATTGTCATCATTGATAAGGGGTCATATTTTTATGGGTACTGAGTTTATAAATTAGTCATCTTACTTTTTACAATAAAAGGCTTTTTTTTTTCATATGTCAAATGTGTTGACCTGGAAGCAAACCCGGGCCAGCTGCTTGGAAGGCAGCTATGCTAACCACTAGGCCATCAACGCTTGACAATAAAAGGCATTTTTGTCTTTTAAAAAGCTTATATCAAACAGTATCAATACAATTATATATAGACAGATATTCATGTTGCGCAGTTGAACAATTCAGTTATAGTTGAATTCAATTTTGAAAATTTAGAAATCACTAAAAATGAATACGAAATTGTCTAATTTTATATATATATAAATAAAGCTGTTAGTTATTATAGTGGCAAGAAAAGAAAAGAAAAATAAATTGAGTGAGACAGTTTTGTTCTAAATGATGTCTTCAGGCATTATAAAAATTGCCACAAATTTTAAATAAATAAAAGCAATTTTTTACTGTAGCAATTAAATTTGAACTTTCCCATAAATAAAAAACAACTAAAGAATTACAAACATTGAAAATAGATTCTGTGTGATTGCAAGTAATATAATGAGTAAGCGGAAAAAAAATTATTGAGAATGTGAATGATTTGAGGTGATAAGTCAAATATGTTCTAGCACAGGAAGTATATAGAGTTGATCTATCAGTTCAGAAGCTTTAGTTTTCAAGTAGGCACCTCTACCACTACTCTAAACTAAACAAGACCATTGCTGAGATAGTCAAGTGTTATTACTTGATTATAGTATTTTATTCGCTTTACACAAAGAATATAATGTCTATGTTGAAGAGCCTTTCTGAAATTCGCTTGGAAATATGGATGGAGTAAAAATCTATTACTTTAACCCCATAAAAAAAAAATCATAACTAAATAGATAAATAGGAATAAAATTTTAATTATTCGCTTGTAAAATACTTGTAAAGATTTGTAGTTAAATCTCAGTTTTGTAATATAAATATATAGAATTATCTTGCAGAGGAAAAAATATAACAAATAAAAAATAATAATAAAGCAAAGGAAAAGAGCCTTGAGTTATAAAAAATAATTAGTATAAAAAACTAAAAATAAATAAATAGAAAATTTGACTTGTTTGTGAGTAATTGTATTTTTATGATATAAAAGATAAATGAATATAATAATGAAATATTTCATTAGTAATGATATGTGTATGAAATATTCATATTCAAAACAGAAAACCTTTTGATTCCTCTTTAAAGTTCCTAATGATGTAAGCATGTTTGATTCCTAATGTCCTACTGTCCAATTCAAATACATACTCTAAGCATGGAATGTGAATATGGATAATAGGTGCCAGTTAGTATAATGTGTTTGCTGTCTTATTTTTGAATTGAAAACATAAAAAAAAGTATGGTCTTTCTTTGATTTAGTTTTATTAAAGGTAAGAAGAATGAACAGTTGTGAGTGTGCATGTAAATTCTAATTATCTTTTATAAGTATGACAGAAAAAAAAATTATCTGCTGAGCTCATTCTGACTTTGTAAAGTCATCATCTAAGACAAATGGCAACTGAAAGTAGATGAAGATAAGAATGCCTTGGGTATATATTTAGGCAAATTGCATACTATAGAAGGTATCAAAAACATAATGATTTAATAAAAAATTGTAATTAAAACAAAGTATCAGAAAAAAGAATTTAGGAAAATTAAATATCTAGAATTCTATAAAATGATTACTTTACTATACTACCTACATCAGAAAATCATTTTCAAAATAAAGATTGCATGAATTGGAAAAACTGTCTAATATTAAAAGATATTATTAGACTTTATGAAGTTAGAAGAAAAGAAAAAGGCAGTTGATTTGAAAAATGAGCATGTACTTTATTTAAACAAAAAATAGAGAGACAACACTAGCAAGAGTAAATTGGAAGATTTTAAATACAGAGCACTCAGGTTTGACCCAAACAATTCTAATTAAAAGGAGTTTTGTATGGTTATATGGAAGAAGCTTTTGATTAAATCTATCAAACATTTAAGTATTATCTTAAGAGATTTAATGTTTTGAGTTCAAAATGATTGAAAGACAAAAGCATTGAGGCAAATTTGGTATGGAGACAGGAATAAATAAATGATATAGATGTGGAAATAGATATGAAAGTATAAAAATGAAAATACAACAAAGTTGGGTTATAAACAAAGGCAAAACTCTCCATACAGTAGTGCCACCCTGTGCCAAACAGAGTAATCAATGGATGCCAAAAGGCTTGTGCATAAAATCCCTATCTAGTGCCTACTCATCCAATATCCCCAGACTAGTTTCTGGCTTGTGGCCATCATCAGTGAGGAGCCTTGGATCTGAGAGCACGGGGATATTGGATGAGTAGGCACTAGATATGGATTTTATGCACAAGCCTTCTGGCATCCATTGATTACTCTGTTTGGCACAGGGTGGCACTACTGTATGGAGAGTTTTGCCTTTGTTTACAACAATTATGTGCTATTATAGAGGTGATCATGTGATGTTTAGTGGTTTAAAGTTGGATTATATTTGGTTAACAGAAAATATTTATTTCAAGATTACAATTGCTCTTAATAGATTTGATAAAGGAAATTATCATGATGTATATGTTATAAGATATGTGGCAATGCAAAACTATAAAGACAAAAGCTATTAACTTGATATCCCTAACTTTCATAATTACCCCAGCCAATTTAAAGTAGAATAAATGGCTCAATCTTGAATGAGATTTTCAAATGAAATGAGACAATATACCAAAAAGAGAAGAATTTGGAAAATTTTTGAGAATATTTATTTTAAATAATTAAATATTTTTAAAAGATTACATGAAAAAGTAATAATATAAGGTGGCTGCTGGAGGGTTGAATTAGATCCTAAGATCTAGGTGCAGTGCTCTCAGATCCAAAGCTCCTCACTGACAAAGGCCACAAGCCAGAAATTAGTCTGGGGATATTGGATGAGTAGGCATTAGATGGGGATTTTAAGCACAAGCCTTTTGGCATCTATTGATTATTCTGGTTGGCAATGAGTGGCACTACTGTATGGAGAGAGTTTTGCCTGTTTTAATAACAGTTATGTGCTAGCATAAGAAATAGTGATCATGTGAAGTTTTGTATATAATTAAAATGGAAATGAAATATAAGATTATAATATGAGTAAAAAAAAAAACATTTATAGATTCATATGCTAAAATCTATGACTTTTTTTTGCTAAACCATTATGAATAATGGATTAATAATATATTAAGAAAAAGAAAAATAATATAAAAACAATTATATAATAACAAATATTGTAGTGTTTAATATAAAACAGCTTTTTTCCTCCATGTAATATATATGATAAAATGTTTATAGACCATTATGCCTATATAGAATTTGTTTTTTGTTAGTTACAAATTTTTTTTTCTCTCTATCTCATATAATTATTATATATATACATGATGCAGAAATCAAAAACATAATTTAATATGCACCTATCTGATAAGCTAAAAAAGATGTTTATTTATTTATTTATGGTTTATATTATTATTTATGTTTAATATAGATAGTATATAAAAATATCTTTCTTTATAATCACATGTGCACCTAATTCTCTTTTTACACAATAGATTGGTTCTTGAAAATTATGTTTAAAAAAAAATTGTGTAAAAAAAAATACATTGTATATATGGAAAATAAGAATATTGGTTCCAGATAAACCATATAAAAAATTTTGTTAGAATGTTATATTTTTTGTATGCTATCAAATTTTATGTCACAAACATTGCACATAAATAAAAATGAATTATAGAAACATAAATTTCATTGAAAACTAAAAAAAATGTAAAGAATCAATGAACATGAAAATTAGGCAGAATTTGTAATTTTAAGTTATACTTAGCAATATTTTATTTCCTGTCGCTCTCTGACAATAAACGCATATAGTTGCACATTGTTGGAATACCATTGCTATCACTAAAATTTGCAACATCACTGCTATCATGAATAATGCTTTGATCATTGTGTTCTTCTTCCTTTGATGAAATTCTCTCAGTAAATTTCTGAATAACACTAGCAGTAAGGTCCTATGGTGTTAATGTTACATTTTTATAAATAAATTCACTAATTAATGGTTGAGTTTTTATAGTGACTAGGTCTTTATATAGTTCTCTATAACATGACCATTAGTGATTTCAGATCTTAATGAAACTTTGAAGCTCATACCTCATTAGTGTCATACTTGACAAAATGATTATCTAATTGGTTAGCAAGATTAAGACCTTATCTAATTAAATTACCATTTAACACTAGATCATCATCTTCATTATCACTGTCTTCTTTAGGATCAGGGGTTTTAAGAACAATCTCTATGATTTCTTTCCCACTTAAAGGTTTATCAACTAATAATTCATGGATATCTTCAGATGACATGTCATCAAATTCTTCTCTGCCAATTAAGTGGGCCATTATTATGTTGAAAATTTAGTCATATAATGATGACAACAGGATCTTTTCACATATTCTGGCCAAATAGTTTTTCCAACATCCATTCAAGGTTGACTTAATTCAGATAATGTTAATCCAACATGATTCACACAATCCAGAATTAAAATTTTCTTTCCCACATCTGTGACACTTATCATTCAGTCTGTCAAAAATGTATTGAAATTTTCATTTTATATAATAATTTTTAAATATTGCAATAATTTCTTGGTTTAATGATTGAATCAAGGATATGGTATTAGGTGGCAGAAAACAAAATTGGTGTTCTGAGACCAAATGGCTGTGGGCATTGTCTAGAATCAATAGAACTTTAAATTCTAGACTTTTGGCATTCATATATTGCCTAACTTTTGGAATAAAACATTTGTTGAACCATTCTGCAAAAACCCAAGTCTCTTTTTATTTATGATCCAAGAACTGGAAATTTATTCAAATCACCATTCATTGAATGTGATATTTGAATATGATCTGTGGGTTCAATAAACAAGCAGAGACTTCACTATGTGATCTCTTGAAGCATTGGAGCACAATACCAAAATGATGCGATCTTTTGCTACTTTGAAACCGCCAGCAGTTTTGTGTGCTATTGCTGTGTAGGTTCTCCTTTGCATTCTCTTCCAAAAAAGATCTCTTTCATCAATATTCCAAACTTGATCGGGAGTGTATTCTCCACCTTTGATTATTTTAGCCAATTTTTTGGGAAATTCTTCAGCAGCTGTTTCATCTGTGGATGCAGTTTTACCTTTTATCTTAATGTTGTGAAGTGCATGTCTTTAAAGAAACTTTGTCATTTATCCTGTCCTTGCAGAAAGTTTACATTCCTTGTTTAACTCAGATGAAGTTCCTGACTTGATTTCTTTAATTTGTTTGTAAGTTTTTAGTGCTATCTATTGGTCTTCTTTTTTCTGACTTTTTCTCTATCCACATTACTAAGGCTTTTTTTATTTTCTTCTTAATATCTTATATAAAATGATGACTTAGCACTCAATTTTATTCTAGAACATATTGATTTTTTAATAGCCGTTTCATTACCTATAATAGTTTATATAGTAGCTTCACATAAATGAAAATGCTTTCCTATAGATATTGCTCCTTCTCTGGTTGCAAGACAATCTAAAATTTGAATTTTAGTATTCAAAGAAGTCACTTTTCTAGTCCTTTTTTGTAGATTATTTGACATTAAATGAGGCTACAAAAAAATATTTCAGATTTAATTAACAAAACATAAATTCAAAAATATGTATCCAATGTATAACTTATCATCTATTGATTTTTACCAAAATTAATAAATTAAGTTTAAACATAATTAAATTTTTTTAACACCATTGCAACAAGGAACACCTTTTTTTTTCGAATCTAATGTTAAAATGCAAACAAAGCATCAATATCAGAAAGATACTTTGTCTTTCAAAACAAAACATCAAAAATGTTACAAAGCAGACAAACAAATTTCCCCATTTGCAAGAATATTGCCAAAAGGGGGATTTTTTGTTTTTAAAATAACAGGAAATAGTCAGGCGTTGGTGGCCTAGTAGTTAGCATAGCGCCTTCCAAGCAGCTGGTCCGGGTTCGATATTTGACATATGGAAAAAGAATAATAATAACAGGAAATAAAGAGATAAAACATTTTTTAAGACTTAGATGATAATAACAGAAATAGATTTTTAAAAAAAAAACAAAATTGGCCAAAAAAATTCATGTAAAAAGAGAATTAGGAGTATATGAAAAACAAAGTGTGTATCTATTTTCATGTAATAGTTATAGAAATGTTTAGCAGTTCTGTTGCTCAGAAACTATTAATTACTATTGATAACAGTCTTATGGCTAAATTACTTTGTGCTTGTGCACAAAAATAGCTTTTTTGTCTTGAATTTAATTAGAAATGAAATAATGTTTCCAAAGAAGCCCTTTTATTTCTAACCTCTTGCTATATGAATTTACTTTTGTTTTTATTTAAATTCAAGTTTTAAAGGCTATTATTGGATACTGGAACAAAGTAATGTACTCTTTAAAATGTCTATAATAATTGGAAGTTTTCTAGAAACACGAGTGCTAAACATATCTGTAGCTATTATGTGGAAACAATCTCACATAATCCATAAAAATATTTAATTTTAATATATATACACACATCATATATAAATGAAATTTCCTAATTATAATGTGCAGACATGTATACATATATTCCCACATATATAAACTATATTAATTTATTTATAAGCATGTTTAATTTGTAATTATATAAATAGTGAAAGATTAGATTCCATTAGTTTAATAAAAAACAAAATGCTTAGAATTATTAATAAAATAAAGAAATTAGTTAATTTAAATGAAAAGAAATCATTATATCCTTTTTATGAAAATCCATATAATTTTAGTAAGATTAAATTTCATAAAGAAAATGATCCAATAAGATTACTATTTCATTTTAGCAATTTTAATCAATAATAATCCTATAAGTATTTAAATAAATGGATAACAATATTATAAGATATGGGATATTTGTGTAAAACAATGTAGTATGTATTATAATAATTTAAATAATATAAAATTAAGTAGAAATCAAGGTATAAAAACAATAAATGTGGAATAATATATATATAATTTTTTTTTTTTTATTAAACCACAATTTTGGTTAAATGAAATGATAGGGCATCTGTAAATTAATCATCACCCATGGAATGACTACCTTTACTCTCAAATATCCCTGCTGCTAATCTCATATGCAAGTTGGCAACTATAAATGAATTCAGCAAGCATGTTAAGCTATCAAATCATCCAACCAATAACATTCCCCCATATCTCAGGCTAAAATCAAAGCAGTATGTCTGATTTACTGGTAATTCTCACCATCCCACCCACATTGGATATCAACAGCATGTTGATCTATGACTGGAATAATCCCAACATAAATAATCACACTCGAATAGCTGATCCTACCCTCCAAGTACCTGCTTTTTCCCTTCCAAGAAAACTGGTTATATGTGGCTATATGTTGAACAAGTGAGAATTTATAGACTTTCTACACTGTAATTGTGGAAGATCACAAACTATGATACATATTTACAAGGAGTGTCCAATTTACCAGGCTCCTGTTGATCTATTGGCTCTACATAATTTACCGGAAGTGGCTCTTAATTGGTTAAAAATTTGTTGGTGTTGAGTTCTGATATGCTAATACCATAACGTAAATTAATTAATTAATTTAATTGATATAAGAATATTTATTTAATCACAAACTATATCGATTCAATTAATTAATTTATGCACACCCATCAGTTTATTAAAGTTCCATATAACAACTAAAATTGTGGTTTAAAAAAAAAACTTTTTGCTTTTTAGTGTATTAATCATCCACTTAAGCAGAAGCATTTCAAATATATATATTGTTTTTTTGTCTTTACTGCTTTGCGAAATAATATATATATAAAATTATTTAAAATCAGTAACAGAATTTTTGTTTTTCTAGAAAAATTAAAATTATATATTTCATTTCTATTTTAATTAACCACTTCCCTTTTTCAAAATTATTTATCATAAACAGGAAATTTATTCATATTCAAATGTATAAAAATTGGTAAACTATTTCCAGTACTAGAAATTAAATTTCTTTCATTTTCCTTTCCTATTCCCACAAATATTAAACAACCATTTTTTTTTTCTCATGTGTCATAGCATCAACCAGGAAGCGAACCCACTAACCCGGGACAACTGCTTGTAAAGCAGCTGTCGCTCACCTCTTGACCACCAATGCTTGACTAAACAAACATTTTTTAAATATCTTAATGAGGGTAAAAGTCCTATGTAAGTTAAATTAGTGATTGTGCCATTTATTGAGCATTGTTCAAAACTTATTCACCTGATTCAAATGTGGTTTGTAACGTGGTTCATTAACACTGTTAGACTGAATAACTCTGTCATTGATCCAAACACATATATAAAATTAGAGATAGATTAAAAATTGAATTGGTTAAAAAATTTGAAACAAGCACACAAACAGAAGTGAGAAATTAAATAAAAGTATTTTAAGAATGCATTCAAGTATATCAAAATTACATAGTATACAAATATTGTAAATAAATAAAAATCTAATAAAACATCTACATGATCAAAACATAATGAATATTTCATAATATTCAATAATATATAAAAAATTTATACTTTAAATATTACAATATTGGAATATGCATAAAGGATTTGTGATGGGATGTATAATTAATGACTCTGCATTCTCAATATTTTATAAATGATTAGAAAATGTTATAATTTTTTAAAAAAAGAAAACACAAAAGAATTCATTATTCCACATATGTGGATATTTTAGTAATTGTAAACAAAAGAACTATGAATAAGATTGTGCAGAAGGAAATTAACCTCCAATCATGCACTGTTTTTATAATTATTATTAATATCTGTGCACTCAGGAATCAGTAAGAGTTTTAAAAGCTAGATAATAATGATAAAATTAATTAAAAAAAAAAACTTTTTGTAAAATCACAACCAAAAAAAATAGGTCATTAAAATTTTTAAATATGAAATGGTAAATATAATACAAAAAGAATTGTTTATTAAAGAGTATAAAAAATATTGATGTAATACTATAATTATAAAAATATATATTAATAATATATAAACTATAGATATAATAATAAAATTATTCTTCAAATAAGAATAATAAAGGCATAAAAATTTTATATTTTTCAAAATATTAAAAAATAAAAATGATATATAAAAAAACTAAAAGAAAAAAAAGGAATAGTCAAATAAAAAGAAACTAAAAACATTAATATATAAATATAAAAAATGAAATAAAGAATGAAAAAGCTATAATCAATAAAATTACAGACACACAGAAAATGTAATTGCACAATTAATAGAAAAAATAATAAATCAGAACTATACATTTATTATTTAACACATACCCACAAAATAGGTTGATAAAAAATATTAAATCTTTATACTACATTAGAGATTCTAAAAAAGAAAAATGTATGAGACAAATTACTCTAAATATAAAAAACAAAGTATACATTAGTAATATTTCTGTTTCAGTTTCATATCATTAAGCTACGATCATTTACAGTTGCATTTATTAAACGGATGATTCATTTGGTATTTGGAATTTATTAAAACTAAGGCACTGCCTTGATCTTTTGAATAGTTAAATAATGATTTTAATCATTTACACTGTATGTAAATCAAGCCAATATACAGATTTCATAACAGAATCAATAAACTAATCTTAAATATCAACAAAGCTAAAATCAGATTAGAAAGAAATCAAGTCATATGTCACATGACCTAATTTAACAAGCTTGTATTAATGTTATATTTTTGGTATTAAAGTTTTGGCGATGTTATATTGCTAAAGCTATTAATATATGGTGTATCTGAACTTGGTTCAGTCCCAGATGGCTATTTAAGTTAGATATCTGGACTGAAAGACATATGAATGTCTGAAAATTTCAGATTTTCTTCTCAATAATTATCCATTAGATAAAGTGCTGGGCTAGTGCTGGTACTTTTAATCTAATACTTAATATCCTAGCACCTCACTGAGGAAGCCAGTAGCAGAAACCAGTTGGGTTTGGGAATATTCTGCAAAGCTTGTTAAGAGCTTATTTGCAAGTTCTTTATATAATTAAAGTCAGATAGTATTATTCTATTTTTTTCTATACTTTATTAACATTTGATTATTGGGTTATACATTGCTCATTGAGAGTTGAAGTTACTTCTATTTTAATTTAAATACTGTATGTAGATCTGTATAATATTTTATGCACATAGAAATGTATGTATACAAAACTCTTCATTATTTTTTTTATTTCATTTTTAAATGGATAAGTATGTGTATATATATATATGATACTATATTTAATGTTCTTATGATTATATAATGTAAATAAAGTAGTTTGGGGGCTAAATCATGTGTTATTTTTTATTTCTCCCCAATGTTTCAATGAAATAGCATCTACTATTATCTAAATTAACAGTTAACCTTGACAATGGAGCATGCTATTTCATCAAAACATTGGGAACAAAAATAACACATGATTTAACCCAAAAACTACTTTATATATATGTATGATTCCTGTATATAAAGACAAGGATATGTAATTCTAAGGTATTATGTAATTTGCTTATGCTGAATATTTTATATATGTAAGTAGAGGGTTCGAACTCAGGATTTTTCAGTCCATTAGCCTTCCACTGCCTCTCAAACAACTATATATATATTACTACACAAAAAAACATGATTACCAATATATATATATATTATGTGTAAAATTAGCACTCATCAGTTGGGCAGATCAAAGTCTCTCACACAGATGTACAATCAATGTTCAGTTTATATTAAGATAGCAATTCCTCATAGATAAATAGGCAGGCTTCAATCTTCTCACCCTTCTAATTAATCAACCATCCATTTCATTGAAAAATCAATGATGGAGTGCATATATTCATATATATTAATAGGAGAGAGATCGGTTAAACTTATATTATGATGTAATCTATTTCCCAAGCAATATGTAATTCTAAGATATATATATATATCAAAATTGTAATGGAATTTTTTCATGTATTAAATTAGAATAAATCTTCATTTATGATGTAACCAGTGAATCATTGATTAAAATCATTTTACCAAGCTGAACCATATGATTTAATAATTAACATTAACATTTGTCTGATTTACTTCAATTTAAAAGACAAATGCTATTATTCATTACTATTATTACATGTCTCGGCTAAGACTATTGACTTTAATTGATGATTGCTGGTTATATCTTAACTGAAGATTTATTCTAGTTTAAAAGTTGAAAATTTTGATTATAATTTCAATGTGTATATCTTAAATCCAAGAAAATATTTAATTTAATTTATGTTTATATTTAATAATATTGCAAAGAAACACCATTACTTTTGAATTGTTATTATAGTTTAAAATGCATAATAATGTTTTGTTTTTCCAATGCTGTATAATATACAAAATAGTTAGATGGGTAAGATAAGAAGAAAGGTTGTAATTCAGTAAATATAAGTTACATGTTATACAAAGTATTTTATAAGTATAAAATATATGTTAGAATGAAAAGGACAGTAAAATGTTTCTAGAGAAGTTTTATTTGTTTAGACTAAATAATATTTATTGTTATTACATAGAAGGAAATTATTCTTCAAACTTACACTGTTTGTTTTTAGAGTATAAATCTACATGCACTCATCCATCAGTAAAATTTTTAAAAACACAAATGAATCAGTTGTGCTCAGAGCTTATTCTTATATGAGCCAACTCTTACTGACCATGTTTAACTTAGGGCTTGATCCTATTCTGTGCCTGATATTTGATATCTCACAAGGAAGAGAAAGTTTCTCATATTTAATTACCTGTGATTAAATGTATATTAGTTTAGAATATATATAAATTAATAGTTTAGTGCTATATGTATATATATTGGTAACCTTATATTTTAGTATAAAATATAAAGATCAATATAACTGGTATAAAAATTTCTCTGTCTTCTTTTTGGTGATTTGATTGCCTTGGTTTGCATTTGAACAGATTATTCTCTTGCATTCAAGATAATTTATTAGAGAGAATAAGTAATATTTTGCCTTACTTATTGTCTGTGTTGTTTTAATGTATTTAAATTGCTTCTTTCCATCCACTGATTTGTATCAAAATATGTTTAACTTTTTAGAAATTGACAACACATATTAAATTTAGTAAAATGTGATTGAAAATAATAATAATTTTTATTTGTTTTAAATAGTCTTAGAAATTATTTTCATTGAATTAAAAAACCATTTGTTTAACTAATTTTTAATTATTAGATAAAAATATAGTAATTACATATGCGTTTCAATGTAAAAAAAAAAAAGAGCGTGATTAAAGAGATCGTCTGCGATAAGGTTGCTGTAACAGAAAAAGAAAATGGTGTAAGAATAAAATGTATGCAAAATATGATAAGCTTATTTTTTAAAAATAATTAATAAGTAAACGGATTTACCAAAAAGTTTTCTACAAATGCAAACATAAAATGGTGGTATTTAATAATAGAATGAAGTGCTAAATTTAAAAATCTGTTCAATTCAGCTAGCCAAGTGGATCAAATCGCTAATATTTTCCCAATATTTACATTTAAAAATATGTCGGAGCTTTCAAATTTAAAAGCAGAATTAATTGCAGAATCTCGGTATGTTTGGGATATTTTATTATTCTACAATTTGGTAACACTAAATAGATGTTTTAATTACAGAAATTTTTTAGATATGAAAACTTTTTTTTTAAAAAAGAAGAGGTTTAAAATCAGAGTTAAATGTTAAAGTTATTAACATGGTTTAATATTTCTCTTTAAAATTTAAAATAATATAGCATTGATTAATTTATTTAACTACATACTGCCAGTAATGTATTTGCTGTTTAATTTCTTTACTATTTGAATAATGGAAACAGTCTTCAAATAATTAACTAAAACTACTTTCTAATTTTTATCGTTAATTTGGAATTATTAAATTATTTGCTCTAATTAGTATCCCTAAATTTAAACATGGATAAATAAATATTAGCCTGGATGTTATAAACTTGGAATAGTTTTAAATAGAAATGTAGAATTTAATAACTTATGAAGAACATTTTCATTTAAACTCTGCATGTCATGTTTTTGGAATTGTTTTATATTCATGGAGCCATGTAAATCATTAATTTAAAAGTGCTAATAATAACTAAGACAAATAGATATAATTACATTTATGGAATTCAACTATAATTATAATTATCACTTTGTGTATTTATTGTTCAAGAAATTTTTACATGGATTTCATGGATCATATTTATTATTATAAAATGCTGTACAATTTAATTTGTCACACGCACACCTACGAGAATTCATGTATTTAAGTAAGAATGAATTAATTTAATTTTGTTGTTACATGAACTTGTATGTGAAGTTCATGAGTTATATTTTATTAGGTTTAAATTAAATTAATGGGATTGAATAAAATACTTATTCAAGGGAATAGCGCTTGCGAAAAAGCTTGAAAATTACTAATGAATTTATGATATGTGTCAACCTCTCATGAAGTGTCTTGTGAGTCTTTCCAGAGTTCTATTCCTATACTAATGTCACTTGTATTACATTGTTGCTATGTTTTTATTTTAAGCAAGATAATTTAATATATTAGTTGTCCTGATTAGTGAAACACTTTTTATTATGCATGAACCCACATCTGCTAAAATGTTAGTGTTTTCTGAATGGTCAAAATAACTGAGGAGGATGATTTTTGCACTTTAAATATGAAGTAAATAGTAATATTGCTTTATAATGTTAAAGGGCATTAATCTGTGCTGGTGGTTAATCCACAGATTAATTAATTGCCACTTTCTGTATTTTTACACTCATTCCTGCACTGGTGGTTAATCCGTGGAATTGTGTAATTATATTTATTGCTTTATGATGGTGTATAAATCCACAAGGCACTCAGTGTTATATAATTCCTATGTGTAGATGAATGCATCCACAGGAATATGACTTTAATTCATAAATATAAATTTGGGCAAAGTATTTTGCTTATTCTGCTAAAATCATTTTCTTCCATTTATAAGCATAATTTATAAGTTAAGTCATAAAGTGTAGTAGGACATTTTATCTAAGTTGCCTCATAATAATTAACTGTTTGTTAATTAATATTTTATCTGAATTTTGATGAGAATAAATAAAAAGGAATTATGATTGCAAAAATTATGAAGTATAAAGATAAATTACATTGAGCATACATTTATATGTAAAGAAATTGTGAATGATATGTTGGAAGAATTTCTAGAGAATAACAGAAAAAGAACAGGACAATGTTTGAAGCAAAGTGCAGAAAAGTGGAGAGAAGATTGTCCGGTTGTGTTGAATCTGCTTTTTTGTACATAACTGCTAATAATAATGATGGTTAATCATCATCATCAGTGTCTTTGTATAAAATGGTTTCAATCAATGCAACTTGATTCAATATATTTTTGAATTCTGATATCCATATGTGTTTGCAGTGATTATATAACTCATTAATTTATTTTTCTTGTGTATATTTAACCTTTTTGTTTTATCAGTGCTTTTTTACCCAGCATTCATTATTTTTATTAGCAGATAAGATTGATCGCACTTTAGATTGGGATTTAATTTTTTGTTTTCTGGTCTAATGATTTATAAGTTTACTCGAATGCCTTTGTGACTGCTTGCGATTGATTTTTTTGAAATTCATGTTTGCATTTGATTCTTTTGTGTGCTTTTTTTTATTACTATTTTTTTATAATGATTTTATTTTTGATCTTTTATTTAAAAATTCATAATGCATTGTATACTTTTAGAATGCAAGATAAAGATATAAATATACTTATTTAAAGTAGATATCTACTTTAAACAGATCTAACATATAGTGTTGATTTTTTTTAAAAAAGGGGGGCTACATGTAATACTAAACAAATTGTTCTTACTATTGCATTCTTTTTATTCTTCTAGGTACAATCAAATTTTGTGTTGTATAAGAAATTAATTAAATAATGGGTTCCATACTTATAAAAATAATCCCAATACAACTATATTTTTTATTTTTACAATCAGTGCATTGAACTCATATGATTAGTTCAAATTATCATTAAAGCATTATCATCTTGAAAAAAATAATTAAATATATATTGAACCAGATGCTTTCTCCAATTCAAAGGCAACCATTGGGAAACAAAAACAAAATGTATAGTTATAAAAGTTTTAAAAGAAAATTGTATTAAGTGTTTGTGCCATGACATATATCATTATCACCATCAACCATTATCAATCCACTGCAGGATGAAGGTTTCTTCAAGTTCAATCCATCTTCTCCAATCTTTAGCTTCACTACTCCACATCACCCCTGCACGCTTTCTTATTTCATCCATCCATCTCACATGTGGTCTCATTCTGGATCTTTTACAATCTCTTGGAATCCGGTTTAAAATTTTAATTGTACATCTATTATCATCTCTTCTAGAAATATGTCCAGCCCAACTCCATTTCTCTTACCCGTATATTGCATTTTCGATCTTTTCTTGTTACTCCCAACATACATTTCTCCATACTTCTTTGAGTGGTCTGAAGTCTTTGTATTTCACTTTTATTAAGTGTCCAAGTCTCGGATCTATAAGTAAGAACTGGTAAAACACATTTATTATAAACCTTCCTTTTCAAACACATAGGCATATTTTCTTTTAGTATCAAGTTATTTCTACTAAAAGCATTCCAATTAAGTTTAATTCTATGATTAATTTCATTCTTTATGTTTCCATCTGTATTAATAATCTGACCAAGGTATTTGTAACTGTTAATTTCTTCTAATTCATCATAATCAATCTTAATTTTCATATTTTGAAAAAATCCATTAAACATTGCTTTAGTCTTTTTAACATTTGTCTTTAGTCTTACTTTCCTACTTTCATCTGATAACTCCTGCAACATTTCCTGAAGCTCTAAGGCATTATTCGCAAAAACAACTATATCATCTTCAAAATCTAAATGACTTAAATAATCTCCATTTACTTTCACTCCTTTAGCTTCCTATTTTAATCCACAAAATACTTCTTGCAACACTGCTGTAAAAAGTTTTTGGGGATATGGAGTCACCCTATCTTACACCCTTTTCAATGTTGACTTTCCCAGTATCTATTTATGTAATCTAATTGTTGCTGTTGCATTTTTATAAATATTCTTTAAAATATGACAATATCCTGGATCTATGCCATGATGATCCAATGCTTTAATCACTGAAGAAATGTTTATAGAATCAAATGCCTTTTCATAATCTACAAATCCAAAACATAATGACAACTCATATTCGTTTGTCCTTTCTATAACTTCTCTCAGTATCTGGATATGATCTACTGTACTAAAACCACTTTTAAATCCAGTTTGTTCTCTTGGTTGGTGGAAATCTAATGTTCTCTATAGGCGAGTTGTAATTATCTTGGTAAAATTTTTGTATAAAACTGATAAGAGACGTACTTAATTATAAATAGATATTTGAAAATATTTTAATTTAGGAGTTTTGATTGAGATAAGTTTTGTGTGTGTGTGTGTGTTGTTTTAATCTATTTTAAAAGCTGAAATTCATTTTCTAATTTATTAAAAGTGGGATTAAAAAGAAAAATAATAACATAAATTAAAAAGAGTCCTGGTTAAAAGTTTTAATTAAGATCTAATGAAAGATAAGAGATTAACCCTGGTTAAAACTTTTAATAAAGATCTGGTGGGAGATAACAATTGCATATAAAAGCTCTGTGTTTTTGATTATGATTATTATAGCTTTTATATTTGCTAATAGCAGACTGATGGCATATAACTTTTATATTTGCAAAGTGCAGACTGCTGATATAGATTTTATATTTGCTACTTGACAACTGGTGAAGGAAACCTTCATTCCCAATGCAGAAATTACTCACCTTAAAGAACCCTATCAAAAGAATGTGTAGTGCTAAGCCATCTAAGATGAACCTGGAGCTTGAAAGTGTGCTATCATGAACACATCCTAAAAGCCTAGTTCAAAACTGATTCTGAAGATTGCCTTGGCCCTCCCTGACTAGATTATTGAAAATCCAAACCTTCATAATGAACTCTAGATAGGAATAAACTGTATGCACACTGCTGGAATCAATTGGATGATTAAAACTGAACCTTTGAAGATAACTGAACATTTTCTATTTTAATGAGGCTCAAATCTTTAAATTTTATGAACATATGATAAGCATATTCATAATAATTTTGATATTATTAATATTTCTTTTATTAGTGGTATTTGTATAAAATCTATAAATTGCAGGTAATTAAATATTTTCTTTTGTCAATTTGTCAGAGAGGGTATGGTAAGCTAATATTTTATAATCATTGTTTTTCTTTATTAGAAGTAGTAATTATTATTAAAAGCCTTGGCAGATAATAGTACTTTTTTTTAGATCACCTATCCCCTTTTTATTTAAGAGTAAATTAGTTCTATAGGAATTGCATTTCCCACGAAACATAAATCTTTTGGCTAATAATTTATCGATTATATAGTTGTTTTTCTTAAACCATAGAGATTTTGTTCTCTTCTATATCAGATTATGTAAAATCGTGATCTTTTCTCTTTGCTTGTATGGAGTTAACCTTAAGAGTCGTATCGTAACAACTTCTTATGAGTGTTTGCAGGCATATGACATCCTAGTTTTCTACCATTGGTTTATGGGGTTTAGGAATGCTCACTCTGCACTGTCCATTGACTTCCATACAAGACTGTCTTATTAAAATCTCTAAATAAAGAAAAATAGAAATTGAAGAGTAGATAAATTGATAGCAGAAAGATCCTTGTAATTCTCTATAAGTTTGATGAGAAAGCAAATTTATCTGTCAAAGGGTTTAACACCATAATATTCACTTACACTTTCTGGCAAAGAAAGTTGGGGAATTCGGTCATTGCCTAATATTTTGAACTTAATAAAAATTATTAATAATTATATTCAATTTTGAAAAGTTTGTTTTTGTGTCCTGTCCTTCAAATGTCTGAACAATGTTAAAGATCTCTTTCTTTCCCTGAGTCTAGCTGGCAGCATTGATATTCATCATCATTAACTTTTTGATCAACAAAAATTAAATTTTCTATGCGATATGATGTATTGTGGCTTCTCCTTAAACAAAGTCAAGAATCTCAGAAATTATACCCAGAGAAATCTGTTAGCCACTTCATTTTCATTCCCCACTTTAAGTTTTCCCATATTCTGCTCCATCCCATTTCCACAACATAATCTTTGTCAGCTCTATGACATTTAAATCTAAATCCCCCTTATTTTTTCCCAAACCCAGCATAAAAACCAATAATCCACTTTCTGGAAAGTCTTTTTTTTTCATATGTATTCTTCCATAAGTTCATTATATGTATCCTTTTAGGTCAACAGTGGTTAGTGGTGCCCTCAGTGGTAAAAAGATGTGGAATGTCCAGTACAATGGGTTGTAAGATTTTAGTGCTGCTAGGGTGGGACTTCGAAATTGTAAAACCCACATGAGATTTTGTTCAGATGGTTGAGGAATATTTTAGGGGTAGTGAGGCAAAATTTAGTATTAGGGATCATTTATGCTAGTTGGCGTGTATTGTTGGAGCCGTTTATAGTAGGAATTCATCTTTTTCATATGAATAAATAAGCAAAGAATTAAATAGCTTTTTTTTTAGTTCTAAAATATATGAATGTAAGAAAAAGTGACAAATAATAAATATTAGTATAGATTTTTTTTAGCAAATTAAAAACATTTTCAAAACTGAAAATAAAAGGTTTGAAAAGTAGGATATATTGGGGTTTGATATTGTTTTGAAATGGAATCCATTGAAGAAATTGATAGGAGGTACTGTTTGAAGAAAGCCCTATTTTTTTTTCAAAAATCCCCAAATAGTAGAAAAAGAAAAAGAAGAGACTGAGACACAGATGTTGATGGACATGAAACAAAGTCAGCAGGCAATGATGCAAGAGAATCAAGAAATAAGACAAGAGTTACTGGAAATGAAGCAAAGTCAGCAGGTGATGTGGGAAGAGTTCAAAGCTCAAATAAAAGGAATGAGTCAAGAAACCATGGAATGGATGGATAAAAATCAGGAGGCCATAGAAACCATAGAAAAAGTTCTGACTAAAGAAATTCAGAAAGTTGAAAAGGAAGTTGAAGTGGTAAAAGATGTGTGTAGTCAGAGATGAGTTAAAACAAGATAGCTTTAGGACATATAAGGTGGAAATAGAGATAAAAGAAAGTAGGGATTAGTTAAAGACTTAAAAATAATGTAAAGAAGTCTCCACAAGAAACTAAAGATATTTTTGAACATGAATGGGAAATAAAGAAAAGGATCAGGAAAAAAATTATGGAATATGAGTTTGAAACAAAAATGGAAGCAACTTACAGAGCAAGCTTGTTTAAAGCATTCAAAAAGACTATAGATGGATTTTTTCATTTACTACTATTGATGCTATCAATAGTAAACTGAGATGGTTTGAAGAAATGTGGAGTTTTGGTAAGCAAAAGGGTCTTCAGATATATGTGGTAGAAATGACAGGAGATGCTGCTTCTTGTTCTAAGAGAACTACTCACAAACATTCAATGAGTGAAATCGCTAAAATTATTAACTCCTGGGAAATAGAAGATTTTGCAGAAGAAAGCAACAAGATTAATGTAGATGATACCTGACCACAAATAGGACAGTTTCTCAAGAATGTATTAAGGGAAAGTTCAGTAGTTGTAAGGGGGAGAAATCAAAAATAATTTTGATCTCACTAAAGGAAAGTAAAAACATAAATTAAAAAGAATCCTTGTTAAAACTTTTTAATTAAGATCTAATGAAAGATGAGAGATTAACCCTGGTTAAAACTTTTAATTAAGATCTGGTGGAAGATAACAATTGCATATAAAAGCTCCATGTTTTGATTACAATTATTATAACTTATATTTGTTAATGGCAGACTGCTGACCTATACCTTTTATATTTATAAAAGTGCAAACTACTGAGATGATCTTTTTATATTTACGAAGTGTGGACTGCTGACGTAGATTTTTATATTTGCTGTTTGACAACTGCTAAAGGAAGCCATTCATTCACAATGCAGAAATACTCACCTTAAAGAACCCTATTATGCAGTGATAAGTCATACAAACCCCAGAGTTCGAAATTGTGCCATCATGAACACACTCTAAAAGCCTAGTTTGAAACTGGTCCTGAAGATTGCCTTCACCCTCTCTGACTAGATTACTGGAAAATCCAAATCTTCATAATGGACACTAAATAGACATAAACTGTGTGCACACTGCTGGAATAAATTGTACAGAAAAACTGAAACTTTAAAGGTAACTGAACATTTTCTATTTTAATCTGAGTGAAATCTCTAAATTTTATGAACATATGATAGGCATATTTGTAAAGTTTTGATATTATTAATATTCCTTTTAATTAGCTGTATTTTTGTAAAAACTATAAATTGTATGTAATTAAATTAATATTTTCTTTTGTCAATTTGTTGGAGAGTGTATGGTGAGTTAATATTTTATAATCAATGTTTTTGTTTATTATTATTAGTAACTATTGTTAAAAACCTTGGCAGATAATAGTAATGTTTCTTTTTAGATCACATACCCCCTTTTTATGTAAGAGTAAATTAGTTCAATAGGGGTTTGCATTTCTCACAGACTGTAAATCTTTTGGCTAGTGATTTATCGATTATATAGTTGTTTTTCTTAAACTGTAGAGATTTTGTTCTCTTTTCTTTCAGATTATGTAAAATCATAATCTTTTCTCTTTGCTTATATGGAGTTAACCTTAATAGTCATATTGTAATGATTTGTTATGAGTGTTTGCAGGCATATGGCATCCTAGTTTTGTGCCATTGTTTTATGGGTTTAGGAAAGCTTGTACTGCACTGTTCATTGACTTCCATACAAGACCATCTTATTAAAATCTCTAAATAAAGGAAAATAGAAATTGAAGAGTAGATAAATTGATAGCAGGAAGATCCTTATAATCCTCTATAAGTTTGGTGAGAAAACAAAATTATCTTTCAAAGTTTAACACCATAATATTCACTTGCATTCTCTGACAAAGAAAGTTGGGGAATGTGGATCAATCTTATATACTTGTTTTTGACTAATATTTTGAACTTAATAAAAAATTTTAATAATTACATTCATTTTTTGGAATGTTTGTTTCTGTGTCCTGTACCTCAATTGTCTGAACAGTGTTTGAGATCTCTTTCTCTCCCTGGGTCTAGCTGGAAGCATTGATATTTATCATCGTTAACTTTTTGATCACTGTAAATTAAATTTTCTAGGTCGACAGTGGCTTTGTGGTGCTCTCAGTGATAAAAAGGTATGGCATGTCCGGTACAATATTTACTGTCCAATACTGAAAAGTTGGAATAATATGAAAGAGAAATTATAAGCTTGATTATGATTTTTAAAAAAATTGTCAAGTTCATCTAATATAGACTCATATTCCATATTATAGATGATAGGTGAATGTGCTAACCACAGTACCATGCATTTTTCATGCCCATGTAATAAATAAACATGCTTTAATTTTTTGAATTTCATCTTTTACAATTTTGCAAGAATTTTATCAATTGAACCATTAAACATCACATGATCACCATTCTTTATGCTTACCCAAGCTGTTTATACAGAGACAAAACTCTCCATATAGTAACATTTCTCAGTGAAAGCCTTCCCGTATCCATTGATTACTCTGACTTGCACTGAGTGGAGATACTGTATGGAGAGTTTTGCCTCTGTATAATTTTACCATTTCTGACCTATTGTTATTATTATCATTGTTATGTCATAGTTTTTATGTTTTAAAGGAATTATTGAGCAATAAAAAGTTAGAATACCCATTTTATATCACATGCATATGGTGTAAAAGAATTAAAATTAAAGATTAACAAGTAAGATGTGATTTTATATAATCAAAACAAAAGCACTTACATGCAAAGAAATTTTGCACAGTGACATATATATATAATACATATTTTGCGGGTTCATCCGTGTTAAAAACTTTTAATATTAATATACTGACATTTCGACTTTTATAACTCTGTGGATGGATTGTGTGACCAAGTCAAAACGTCAGTATATGAATATTAAAAGTTTTTAACATGGATGAACCCGCAAAATATGTATTTTATATATTTAACCCATGCAAATCTTCATTTTAACATATATATATATTAGAAGCATGCAATATGTGAGGGTTTAATGGAAAAAATCTAACTATTACTTGTAATTTTTATCACATTTATGATATTGATAATTAATTGTTTCATGATAAAGTCTCAGATGCTGCCACATTAAACATCACATGAGCACCATTTCCAGATCCTAAATCTAGATGCAGTGCTCTCAGATCCAAGGCTCCTCATTGACGAAAGCCACAAGTTAGAAACTAGTAATTGGACGAATAGGCACTAAATAGGGATTTTATACACAAGCCTTCTGACATCCATTGATTACTCTGGCTTGCACTGAGTGGCACTACTGTATGGAGAGTTTTCCTGTTTTAATGCTGTCACATTAAGGATTCAGTGGTAAAATAAATATGGGAATAGATTTTTTTTAAAGTTCTTTCAGGAATGAGTTCTAACTTATTTTGAAAAGTGTTTGGAAGTCTTCTGGGTTTGTTATTATATATATAAATGTATATTTGATATCTTATAATAAATAGAAAAATAAATGTATTCATCTAAATATTAGGATTTATATCCATAGCAAATGTTGGACATGGTGATAGAACATTAGTATTGGAGTTATTAAATAATACTGAACTTTCTGTATGTATACTCTTAAATCTAACCTCAAAAGAAAAAAAATGTAATTGTTTTGCTATATCTTTATGACAAAGCTAGATTGGACTTCTTTATTCATACATTGTTTTTTGTACATATAAAAATATAATGCAGATAAAAATTCCAAATTTATTTGATGAGAAAATCAAAAAAATAAAAAAAATTTGGCCAAAGGAAAAAATCTTGAATTGTCAAATAAGCTACTTATTGTTTAGTTTTTAGCTTGTGTTTTTCTTCTGCTTTTAAAGGAAGAGAATATAGTAATGTATAAATAAACATTGCAACTACTTTCTATTGATTATTCAAGCTTGCAATAGATGGCAGATCTGGTGTAGAATAAATAGTGCCATCTGGTGTAGAATAAATAGTTAGTTTTTAAAAAGCATTGTATAATTTGGTATCAATTCTGGTCAAGGGTTAGAGATGCCTACAGTTATTCAAAATCATCAAAATGTATAGATATTAAACTAGTGCCAGACCTAAGCTTGGATTTGAAACATTAATAAGTTTTGAATTTTAGATTGGCAGCTTAAATAGTATGAAAGAGTATAAGATCCAAAAACTTCGTATTTAATAATTACTAAGCGTAATATCCATTGATTACTTAATAGATGACAAAACTAGGCTGGAATAAATAGTTAGCTCTTGAAACACTTGTATAATTGTGTCGATGGAGTCTGGTTGTTCTTTTTTCTTCTTTCATTACCAATCCTTTATGCATTGTATATTTTTATATTGTCTCTGTCTATGATGTAACATGTGCATTAATGATGCATGTTGCTGTGCAGATATAGGCAAAGTGAAGTGTAAAAATGTTAAAAATAATTTGATAAATTTTTTTAAATAAATTCATTTAATACTTTTCTGCCAAAACTATATTTTTAGCTATTAGCTTTGCTTTCACACCATCTTAATCATAATTAATCCTTTCAAATCATGTAATATTAAGTTGTGATTGAAATCATATTCATATAAATGATAGCAGATCTTATCTAGAAGATGTATACATTATTAACAATCACAAAGCCTTAAGTTATGTCTTCATATCTATTTTTTTTAAAAAAGATATTTTAATCACAGCAGAATATTTTCAATTTGTTTTGAGTAAACATTCAAATAATATTAATTTCAACAGCACATTAATAACTTGTTTTTTTCATATGTCAAATGTATTGACCGGAAGCGAACTCAGGCCTGCTGCTTGGAAGGCAGCTGTGCTAACTACTAGGCCACCAATGCTTTTACTACTGCTTGAATATGTCACGTTCAGGATTATAATCATATCATAGAACATTTTCATTATATACAAGAATATTAAAAGTTATTTACACATTGATGAAATGTGTTGACCAGGAAGCGAATCCAAGCCAGCTGTGCTAACCACTAGGCCACCAATGCTTTTACTACTGCTTGAATATGTCACATTCAGGATTATAATCATATCACAGAACATTTTCATTATATACAAGAATATTAAAAGTTATTTACACGTTGATGAAATGCGTTGACCAGGAAGTGAATCCAGGCCAGCTGCTTGGAAGGCAGCCGTGCTAACCACTAGGCCACCAATGCTTTTACTACTGCTTGAATATGTAATGTAGAATTATAATCATATCATAGAACATTCTCATTCTAATATATTACTCAGAATTATTTTACAGGCAAATTTGATAAAAAAAGTAAAATTGTATTTGCAAGTTTATTAAAAGTGATTCATTATGAGTCTTTTTGCATAATAATTCTGAGCAACATATTAAAAAGAGAATGTTCTGTGAAAGTAAGTGGGTCATGGAGCTTCTAGCATGTGCCAACAAATTTTTCAAAGTTACGGCATCAATTATTGACAACACTAACATTTACCGGAAAGTTTACAAATACATGCATGCAAACATTACTGAGCTTGATTTATCTACCAAATTACTAATCAGAAAACTAAAATTTTGCTACTTGGAAGCCAAACATATTGACTTCACCATAAAATTTAATTTCAAAGCCTTGCCAACGAATCATTTTTTGGTAAATTACAAAAATTTCTCAAAAATAGAACCACTATGTAGCTTATGTAAAGTGGCAGATAAAACTACTGAACATGTTTTTACTGCTTGCCCATTTTTGAGTCCTGCTAGACAAAATATCATACCCACAGTACTGCCAGCTAATATGAAAATTATAAGAATCAGGATTCTATAAAGAGTGGTGTCTTTGCTGCAATTAGAATGGGAATGTTCCTGCTTCATGCCATGTGGTTAACGAGGAATTATTTTTTTTTAAACAAGGAAATAAAGAGCCATGGGAGGTGTGTAAAAAATTTATTCGAAGGACTATGTTTAGAGATCACTTATTAATGCCGGAAAAGCTCTTCAGGGACACTTGGGAGCATGATGATTAAAAATTAATTCTAGATTAAAAAACGGTTCAGTTAGATGGAGAATGACAAAGGATCACTGCCAATCAAAATATGGACTGCACGATAATCACTGGCTAAGTTACTAAATGAAGAGCCAGTTGTTCTGATATAAAACTAATACACAATAATTATAGACTAAGTTTAAATGATGAGCTTCTTGCTCTGATCATGAAATTAATTTATCATAATAATAACTAATGTATCAAATGGATATATTTTCTAATTTGGAAAATTATTTACTAATCGATTGTCATAGTATGTGTAACAAATTCCTTAATAAATAAAATAAAAATAGGTAGATTTTTCTCAATGTTACAGTATCAAATGTTTTTTTTTTTAAAAACTTATTTATAAAATTGCTATATTCCAGTGATTATTAAATAATACACTTTATTATTATAATTATTAATAATTAAAGAATTATTATTTTCAATAAAAAATAACATAATAGTCAAAAATAAGATGAAGCTTCCCATAAATATCTAATAATTTAAACAGGTGAAATAGAAAATTATTGAATGTATCCAAACCAATGATTTTAATCTCATAGCAAGTACTTTTGATTAGATCCCAATAATTGTGGTATTACTACTATAATAAATTTTAAAATATTAAATATTAGTTTAAAGATAGAGTCCAGCAACAAGATATTTGATTGCATGGGGCAGAGACTGGTGTCTGGTCACTTTGGCTTTAAATGAGAATTCAGATTTAATTTGACCAAGTATCCACTTGTTTGTGAAGTTTTAATTAACATTTTGTTGCTCATTTACACACATTTTTCTTTTTAAAAATCAATTATATTAAAATTGAGTATTGTTGAATATTGATTATCTTTGAAATAGCTGTACATTAAAATTTTTATTCAAAGTAAATTATTTTTTTAATCCTACAGCTATGCAGCTGTTATCAATATTTTCACATGGTATCAAAATTACATATTTTTTTCCAATATTGAAGTTCTAAAGATCTTATAAATAATTTGATATGGCTTTGTTAAATACTGCTTTTTATTTTAGATGCAAGTAAAATATGACTGATATTACTTTTTTGACAAAAGTCATGCAGAGATTTTAATTTAATTTTTCAATGTTTAGTATCTCTTAATGGGTCGTATTTCTTATATGCACTAAACTTTAATTAGTTGCAAAATAATTTAACTTCTTGCTGATCTTTCTATAGCAAACGTAACTTACAAATTTATTAATTAAATGCATGTTTACTCTCTTATATTTGTTACATATATAAATATTTGAAATACAGGTGCTCTTCACATACCTGGAGCCTAATTGTAAATATAAGGGATTTGAACTCGGACTTTCAAACACCTTTCAACTATCCATACTATCTCATACCACTGATACACATAATCACACACATGTGAAAAAGAGAAATAATCGCCAATATCCATATTTTGTGCTGAACCAGCACTCATCAGTTGGTCCAGATTATTATCTCCCACACACATATATATAATCAGTGCTAAATTTTATATTAAGATAGCAAAACCCTCATACTTTAATGGACAGGCTTCAATCCACTCCAACCTCCAACTCTTCAGCCATCCATACCATTGAAAATCTGATGATGGAAAGCCCAAATCCCATGGTGATGCTAATATTATATACGCCTGCGCAGGTGTGTGCATAGTGTATTTTTCTTTTTTGAGAAAGTTAAGAAAAGTATTAGGCACTCACGTCAGAAATTTGAAAACCCAAAAATCTGATTATATTCGCTTTTTTTCTCCTGAAAATGAACAATTAAGAGAATTTTGGTGAGCGAATGAGAACGATGTTACTATTCGATCCGCTCTTGCCTTAGAGTTATATGACAATTGAAATAAATCATGCTTATTCTACTTATATATATATGCTTTTTTTCTTTAATACTTGTTAATAACATTTTAGAGTAAATTTTAATTACTTTATTTAATATTATTAATATATATGTTATAAAGTAATTGTAAAAAAAAATTATTAAAAAACAGAATCTAAAAAAATTTTTTTATGTCAGTAACTGTCGTTTATGTTTCTTATGTAATGATCTCAGAAAACTTAGTTGAACAATGCTAAAATTCATATCTTAGTTATTTCATATTATTTTTAATAATTTATTTGCTAAGGAATGAATCATTTCTATTTGTAAGATAGATATGTAGAAATTATCAACAGAAATATATTGAAATTATGGACAAATTAAAAAAAATTTACAGTTTAAAATTTTATTATTTTGTATTTATGACTTAAATGATTTTCTGGAAAGCAAATTTACATGTCTTAAAAAAAATGGTGATTCAAAAACGAAATGTTTTATTTACAGAAATATGTGGTATTATGAACTAACCAAACAATCAGTGAATATTTAAACAGAATAATCTAATAAAGTAATAATTAATGCCATTTTATGGAAGAAAAAAAAAGAAAAATTAAGAATAATTAAAATGTTAAAAAAAAAAAGTAAGAGAGGAAGGAGCGACAAACTCAAATTTACAATTTAATTGGTTATTACTAGTTTTGCTAACTCTCAATGCACCATTAATCATGAATTCTGAAGAAAAGAAAGACAATCTCATTAAAGTTCAATAAGGCATTAGCACAACTAAGAACAGATTTCAGTTTGTTTTCTACCATTAAAAATGGCTATCTTAATCATCAACATTATATATATTATTGCTAAACGTGTAACAACAGATTGCACACATTTTATAAATTATTATACACTATATTCACAAATGCATATATACTATTACTTAATAGATATGTTAATATACGGATATGAAAATGTGCAGCTTGGTTGCCAAGGACTAGAGTTTTTTAAATTTATTGAAAGTGGAAAACGTAATGTTTTTTTTATTAAACAAGGCTGTGCCAAACCAGGTAATTAATGGATGACAGAAGGCCTGTGCATAAAATCCCTATCTAGTGCCTACTCATCCAATATCCCCAGACTAGTTTCTGGCTTATGGCTTTCATCAGTGAGGAGTCTTGGATCTGAGAGCATTGCACCTAGATCTTAGGAAGGCCACAAGCCAGAAACTAGTCTGGGGATATTGGATGAGTAAGCACTAGACAGGGATTATATGCACAAGCCTTCTGGAATCCATTGATTACTTTGGTTGGCTCAGGATGGCATTACTGTAAGGAGAGTTTTGCCTTGTTTAATAACAATTATGTGCTAGTATAAGAGATGGTGATCATGTAATGTTTTTTTTTACTTAATGTTGTAAATCTTTATCTGAAAATTATAAGGTGTATTATGTGATGGATATACAATCCTAGTACTTGGAGGTAAATAAAATATGTTTATGATTTCAAAAACTTTAAATGACATATGCTTCCTTTTACTGTTTTCATATTATCTTTATGTTACTTAGTATATTTATATAGTAATTGATTTAAATAGAGATTCAGTATATCATACCTAAATATTCAACTTATTAATTAATATTAAGCAAAAAATAGTGAGTTATGATCATTTTTTAATTAAATCATCTATTTAATATTTTACATTGATATTTCAAATTGAATAATACTTTAGAAAATAAATGATTCATTACGGGTATTTTAAATATTCATATGCTAAAATATATTGTGGGATATGTTAAGATTTAAGTGTTAACATTGATAATCAAGTGTTATCATATGGTCATCATGCCATGTTGCCTAATTTCTCAATTTATTTTTGAAGAGACATCTTAAAATTATATCACTAAACTAATTGATAAATTTAAGATAGTTTATTCTTAAAGCAGCTTTTTGTAGTTAACTTTCTAAAGCATTATCAGAGTTGGAAGAACCTACCTTTAAAGAAGTTTGCAAAATTTTTACAGATACTAAAAAATATTCATTTGGTCACTATTATTTTCACATACAAACTAATTTATAATCTTAAAGTAATAAATAGCATAATTGGATTATCTTATTAATATTAAGTAATGCACATATTAATTTTATTTTAATTTAACAAAACAAAGTAGCTTACTTCTAAAATTTGTATTAACAATAGTAATCCATTCTGAAGTTATCTATGTGTAACATTAATCAATAAAAATCAGATTTCACTACTATATATATTCTCATAATTGTTTTTGACTGCTCGTTTTCATCAATATGAATACTGTGTTATGCATATCCATTCACTACCCATTTTTACATCTATTATGTCATTCAAACTAATGACTAAAAGATTAAAGCAATATTAAGGTTTTAAATACAAGCCAATATCTTTGTCAAACTCTTATCATGACATATTTTAATATATAAATAATATTATCATAAACTATAATAAATTATTCAATCATAAAGTGATATACAATTTAAAATATTTTAATAACATTAGTTATATGCCACCTGTAGTAGTTTAAAGCAGCAGTTGGGTGGATTTTTGCAATCTAATACTTCTCATTCATACATTCCAATAACAAGAAATGTCTGGAGATGAAATTTTTATGCTTAAATAGAAAATGTAATCTGAGGTTGTCATCTGTTGCTTTGTTTAAAGTGAAAACCACTTAACCTTTCTGATCTAAAGCCAGATTTATAGATGTGGACAAGCAATAGTAGAAAAATTGGTACCCTGAATCTGATATGTTGAATCAGTGCATCTTAATTCATAAAAAATAAGTTTTTTCTTCCTGGAGAACATTTCAATTCAGATAATTATTAAATATAAGTTACTAAATGGGCTTCTAACCATCATTAACTATATGATTAAATAGTGATGGAAAATTGCTGAAACTTTCATTAAAAGCTTATGAACAATAACATCTTCATTATTCTTTTACGAGTGAGTGTTATATAAGTATTCACCTCATAATAAGCTATATAAGGCTGATCTCTTTTTTAATTATGCATATCATTTTTTCCCAAATAGATAGTATATACCACTATATATATATATATAAAACAATCCACTAGAATAAAACTACAAAATTTTAAAAAATGCCTATATAAAATTGAAGATTAATATCCTTTACTATAGCCAGCTTCGGCATATTCTGCCATCTTAAGATGGTGGAATAATATTCTAGTGGATTGTTTTATTATACTTATATTATTTGATATTACATATATATATAGTAATCTTAGCTCTCTTTTCTTATATATAAACTAGATCAATCTCTATTGTCATTCTCTTTGTGGTCAATAATAAAATTAGAAATAAAATTCAGGTGTCTCTTCCAATACTACCCTATAATAGATTAGGTAAAATCATCCAAGATATTTGCACATACAAAATTTTATCAATTATAGTGTACTAAAAGAAAACATATGTGTTTCAAGGTTTCCCTTTTTAAAAGCACAACTAAATTTTTTTTAGGACAAACAAAATCACATATAAATACAGGAGAAAATATATACAAGCTTAACTTCAAGAAAGACAACAATTTAAAATAATAATACAATAATAATTTAATATGAGAGTTAGACAATCATTACTACATTTAGTCAAAGTAGTATGTGTTAACATTGTGTTTAAATGGATATTTGTGTACGTGCATGGAAGTTATATTTTCAAAATATAATCACTTTGAAGATCAAAATATTTGAATTGGATTTATTATTACAATTTAACTAATGGATTATTTTAATAAGTTTATCAATTTAAAATTATTTAATAAAATAAATTATTATTTTATTTAATATCCTAATGCTATAAACCATCTGATTACAAAATAAACAGTTGTGTATTTTATTTGTGAACAATTAATGTAATTTGGTATTTAATATTAAAAATATAATATTATTAAATCTTCTATTTAATATTTTGTCTCCAAATATGGCACTTTTAAATTCATCAAACTTTGAAACTTGCCTGCTTCCTATAGTTTCCATAACGATAGAACAGATTTTCCTCATACAAATTTGAAAAGCAAGGTATTATGGGTGATAGTGGATAATATCACAGACCACATGGTAATAAGCTATAAATATAACCACTCATCACATTTGAGAAATATTGGCCAAATTTAAACCTAAATTTAGCCATTTTGTTAACCTTCTTCAACAGAGAAGGATAGAGAAATCTGCTAGGTATTTTGCCTAACTTGGCAAAATGTTTCTCCTCATCAACCCAAATGGAAAAAATAAATATTTTAAAAGGGAACAAAATTTAATATTTTGAGTCTTTATTGAAATAGCTTATGAAATTTTACAATATGTAAGAACATTTCTGTGCTCATTTTTTTTTTCTTTAAGTTAAAATAATCAACTGAAAGTAATATTGCCTACCTCCCCAAGGATTACCATTGAATATTACAATCATCATAGAAACTTATGGATTATCATACTGTGTAAATATTCATTTATGAGAACTGCTTACACTACCAAGGAGTGTTGTTAATTCAAACTCAAGTCAGTGGATTATTTATTATTATTTTGCTTAGTGTTATAATTTATTAAGTTATCTGAACTATAGCTACAGTCATCAAATTACTTGAACCTATGGATTATTGAAATATCTTTATTATATGTGTAAAATCTTACATACATCTTTGGATATTGTATGTTGTTACAACCAGTGGATTAAAATTTTTCCTTTAAGTTGAAAGATACCACCAGTATAATCTTAACCAAAGGATTACAGATTTCAATGAATTAGTTTTTCATATTTATGTAAAGTAATCAAGACATTACAAATTATAAAATTCAATATTTATAAATGGATAAGTTGTTGTGGTTATATCTGTTGGAATACAAATACTAATTGCGATTTGTTCAAAGTTTTGGGAAATCATACTGTTGAATTTTAGTTATAAATCTCAACCTCTGAAGGAATTCACTATATCAGCTGGATTAAGTGTTACTTGTATATTTATAATTTATTGTTATTATAACTCCAGTGATATTTGGATATGAATGGAATTTTAAAATGCACCTAAATAAAATGTCAAACATTTATTCAAGATTGCGGATCACCCATTTTACAGAGATTTTATAGTTAATTTTATTATTAGTTTGTATGAATGTTTAAAATGTTCTTATTTAAATAGACTTCTCATGAAAATACTGGTATAATGAAGTTACAGGTAAAGGTTTAGATTACTAGTACAATTAGGTGTAAATGTGTATTTGTTACATTACTGGTATTGTAGATATATTGTGCAAAGCTTACTGTACAAGCAGCCATAACCTTGATAACATTATTTGTTTTATTAATCCTTGGAAACAACCTCTTAACTTCTGAAGCCAAGGTATTTTCAATCAAGGAAGAAAAAATTATAAAAGGTTACCCTTCCATTTATTCAGGAAATGTTTGTGTGATCTAAAGCATTTCATGTAGCATAGTAAACTATTCTCATGGTGGTGATACTTGTAAACATTATTAGTTAGTGGAGGAGAACTCCTAACAAAACATTTAAAATTTAGATGTTGGATAAGCTAGAAAGCATCACTCAACATATGATTGTTGTATTTATTAATTTATGTATTTTAATAACACTCATACTAAATTTGAGTAAATTGTTTATTTGTTTCTAAATTGGTTAAGCAATCTAGATGAGGCCTAGAATAAACGTTATTGACTTTATTATCATCATGACATTAAAGGACTCAACAAAGAATTTGTAGACTTATCTGTAATTGATGTTCAGGCTTTGGGTGAATATTGTACAACCTTCTCCAATAGATGACATTGTTTGCATCACTTTTCTTGATGATACAGGTAGTTATAACCCAATTTTAAGATATTGAATTAATAGAATAGTCTGATGTTATTCGGAAATATTTAGAGTACTTCAGTTCTTGTAATTACATTTGTTATTGAATTTTTTTTATATATATAATTGTTTATAATTGATAAATTAATTGTTATTGTTAATTATATAGTGATTGTCATTAATTAAAGTCAGTATCATTATTCACTAAATATCACATGATCACCATTCTTTATGCTTATGCAAGCTGTTTACACAGAGGGTTGCATTAAATCCTAAGATCTAGGTGCAGTGCTCTGATCCTAGGTTTCTCACTGATGAAAGCCACAAGCCAGAAACTAGTCTGGTAATATTGAATAAATAAGCACTAGCTAGGGATTTTATGCACAAAACTTTCTGCATCCATTGATTACTCTGGCTTGCACTGAGTGGGGCTGCTGTATGGAGTTTTTCCTTTGCTTGTCATCATCTAATACAATTTGATCATACTTACATCTTATTTAAAATTAATTTTCTTTACTTAATTTGCACCATTCCTATTGCCACATCTTCATCAAAATTAATAGTGTGGCCTGTATTTTTTTCATGGATATATAAAGCAGAACTAAGATATTTATTTCTATTTCTACTTATGTACCTTTATTCTTTCATTTATGCTCAAACTACTCTGACCTATATATACCTTTAAATAAAACAAAAACTTTTACACTATATCAGCAATAAAGATACATAAAAGTAGGGTTAGAAATAAATATCTTACTTCTGCTTTATATATCCATGAAAAAGATACAAGTCACACTATTAATTTTGATGAAGCTAAGGTTATCTTTTTTGAGAGAAATGATATAAAAAGAAGAATTAAATAATCTTTATAATTAAGAATTTATGATTCTGAAGTAATTAATTTATTTAAAAGTTCTTCTAATATTAAGGGTGTATGGGAGGTAAGTGGAATTGTGGGTAATGTTTAGTATAAATATGTTATTTTGTAGTTCTTTACAGTTGAGAAATCTGCTTGTAGCAGTTGGTAGTGTTTTATACTTTATTTTCTTGGCTAGTCTGGTTGAGGTTTGAATTTGGGGTCATTTTGATTATATATATTAGAATAATATTTTAAAAAATTTAATCTGTAATGATTACAATGATCATACTGTCCATAAAGTACTTCCATCACAAGCTCAAGTAGTGCCAACCAACTTTAAAAAAAATTATTCCTAAAAATTAATTTTGATCTAAACTTAGATAAACAAGGAATATACATTACTCTATTATTTAAACAGACAAAACTCCTCATACAGTAGTGCCACTCAGTGCAAGCCAGAGTAATCAATGAATGCCAGAAGGCTTATGCATAAAATTCCTATCTAGTGTCTACTCATCCAATATCCCCAGACTAGTTTCTGGCTTGTGGCCTTCATCAGTGAGAAGCCTTGGTTCTGAGATCACTGCACCTAAATCTGAGTGGCACTACTATATGGAGAATTTTGGCTGTTTTAATAACAGTTATGAGCAAGCATAAGAAATGGTGATCATGTAATGTTTGGTTGTTTTATACTCTATTATTTCTAAGTTTATTCTTAAATACCATGGTTAAAATTGTGTTCCAATTTTTTCCTGTGATGTTATTCTTTATTATTAAGATGAAAATAAAGCATACTGTCTTCATTGGATAAAGAATAAGACCTCAGTCTTTGCAAAAGATTTTCAATCTTTTCCTATCATTATTAAGAAAATTCAGTTGTATGAAAGGATCTCTTTTAAGAAACCAAAGCAATGATATCAGCTCAAGTAAATTAATTGCATTCTGTTTTTAGAAAGTCACTGATGAATATATTAAATAAAATAATTGAGGGAACTGAATCCCATGATAGATTGTTCTGTAAAATTTTGTATCACAATTCAGTTTTCATTTAGTATTATTTGAATTTTTCTATTGGAGAGTATTTTTATAATAAAGTAATGGTTTTAACAAATTTTAGAAGTTTAGAAGACCATTTTGCTAAACAGAATTCTAAGTCAAGGCTATAGAGCCTGTTTTTAATTTACTTTGAAAGCCTTTTGGAATGCAAATTCCTTGAAGATGAAACTTGTTAACAGCAACTTCTATCTAAACACATCCTGTTCTGTAAGTAAATGTGTCTCAAACATTGCAAATTTTTTGTTAATATGATTCTTTCAAAATGTTTGGGAGGACACTTTCAAAGAATATAAGAGCATAATCATAGCTTACATCTGAATTAAATATTAATTAGAACTATTAATATTAACTAAAGCAAATATTTCTTTTAATTAAAAATATTGAAATAATTTTATTTGTTATGATTTTACATTTTAAATGATCAAATAAAACATATACTTCTTCCAAATATTTTTCAAAGAAATATTTTGTTTTTTCAAACACATTAATTGGTTTATTCAATTATATGCTTTATAAGTGTGTATCAAATTGTGTACATATTTTTTTCCTTTTAATTAAGATAATATTTAAAACAACATAATTTTCTGAATTAAAATTATTTAAATATATTAAGACTGTAAACCTCAAGAGTGTGCACATGAAAATGCAAAGGCAGGAACCCCCACTCCTCACCCCCAACCTTACCCTTTGGAAGAAGGGCCCTCCTTTTTTCAACCTCACTTGCTCTAAACCCAAACCTCATCTTGGGGAGAAGGGGGGAACCCTCCTTTCTTTAACCTACTTTCTATATGAATAGGTGAAGCTGAAGCAGTTAGATCTGAGAGCATAAGGCAATAATTCAATACTTCACTGATTAAGTCCACACTTCCTATTACACATTAGTACTTGTGAAATCTTTTGATTTACAATGAATTAATGGAAAGATCTTATAATTAAAAAGTAGGTTGAACTAAAGAAGGGTTCCCCTCTTTTTTCTTCCAAAGCGTAAGCTTGGGGTTAAGACCTGTAGCCGTAGTAAATATTACTTACGTATTCAATGTGTGTTTAAATAAATTTATAATTACAACTTTAAATTATCGTAATAGATTTCCAACTATAAGATCTTTCCATTGACTCATTGTAAATGAAAAGTTTTCACGAGTACTAATGTGTAATAGGAATTGTAGACTTAATCAGTGAAGTATTGAATAGCTTCACACTCTCAAATCTAACCGCTTCAGCTTCACCTATTCATATAGAAAGTAGGTTGAAGTAAAGAAGGGTTCCCCTCTTTTCCTCCAAAGCATAAGCTTGTATTTAAGACCTGTAGAGGTTTACAGCCTTAGTAAATATTACTTACATAATCAATGTGCGTTTAAATAAATTTATAATTAAATATATTATTAAAAAAAAGGTACTTCATACAAAGTTTTAAATACAAGTAAATATAATTTTAATTCTCATCTTGCTAAAACCTCTGTCAAAAATTTGTTTCAACTATTTTTTTAAAATCTTTATGCACACATATATGAGCAAAATAATCTGACCTCTTCCAGTTAAAACTTTGTCTTTAATTAATTAGTGTAATCTTTGTTACTATTTCTTGTATTTAATTTGGCATACTTATGACTCTTAAACATATTCTTTTATATGTAGTCAAACATTAAGCCACAAACAAATTTTTTTGACTTGTATGATATCTATAATATTTTCTATGCAAACAAAACTTTACAATTTTAAATTATACCATTCATATTTAATCATATCACAGAAATTATAGGTAATACATGACCCTTACTAAATTTCCTATATTTGATTTCCTGGCAATTGTTCTAGAGATTATACAAACTTTTATAGAGCTTATTATGAAAATAATTTTTATCTCTATTTTAGTGTACTCTGTATTCTCTACATAGATTGCAACCTCTTCAATCTCATTTTTCAACTTGTTGGCAATTTTTGTTTTCACTTTAAACTCCTCTATAGTTCCTATAATGGTTGGTAATTTTTGACAATTTTTTATCAACTTTACATATACTTATAATAATTGAACTTATTTGGGATTTTTCTTAATTGAGATATTGGATGAATATATTGTGATGGTCAGATGATGTATGTTGATTTAACCCAGTTCGAATACTAGGCGAAAGTACCTCAAGGCCAACCATACGCGAGATATTAAATCAAGAATACTATGACCTCTGCCCTATTCGTCGAGTCTCGAAGCTATTATGAACCGAACAACACTATCTGAGCCACACATAAATTATTTTTCAACCGGCCACAAAGCTTAGCAACAGCGGTAGAGACATGGAGGGGAAATCCTAAGGAGCTAAATAGTTAAATGTGCAAGAGTACTAAGAAATATGTGTTTTGCGTTATGCGTGCCTGGATCATTGAAAAGTAAAATAAAGCATTTAATATACAATTAAGAAACTCAAGCTTTTTATAGTTAAATCATATGTTTAATTAATGACTTTAATAATATGACTAATGATATAATGGCCTCCGCTATTCCTCTAAATTAATGAAACAAAATAATTAGACAATAAAAACGGATTAATAGGTTTGCGGTCTAAATCTTTTCCCAATTTTAATAAAAATTGTCAACTCGATCTTCTCGATAACGTACGATAAAAACAGAATCTTTCGCAAAGCATTTCTAATTGCTTTGCGCTACAAACAGGGTTTAAAAATTATTTAAAACGTATATAGCTAAATCAGATATACGTGAAGCTAATGGCGGACAAAAGAGGCGTTATCAAAGAGATCAAGTTGGCACACAAAAGAAACTGACGCGTATTTAATTAACAAACATAAATAAAATTGGAAAGAGATTTTAAATGAACAAAAATTAACTATTAAACTTAACCGCAATGGAAGACTAAATATTTACACTGGTTAGTAAGGAAGAATAGCGCAGGGAAAAAGGTTAAATATAGATAGATGATCACACAATATATATATTTAAGGTTAGTCTAATAAAAATGGTTACATAGCAAATACATATAAATTCACTGAAGCAATTAGAAAAAAATGAACAAAAGGTAGCTTAAGAAATAGTTCAATAGAGGAGATACGATTACCGTCCTTTTTCCTTGGTCATGTTCCCTACGGCGTTCGTGGCTTGATCCGACCGTCGAGATGTAGTTGTCCGGACAATGAAAATATGTAGTATGGTTTCACGAAAAGTTCTCCAGACACGGCACAGAGTTCAGATGACGATAAATACTATGGCATTTTTCTGGTATTGAGGAACCCCGGCGATAGGCAAAGCTATTTATTTGCCTAGCCGAGCATATTAGAATCCATCATACTTATACGATTTTTAGCTTGAGCAGGTTCAAACTTCATGATTTGTAGACGATAATTGTAGATTTTTTGGAATAAAATCACAAACAAAATCTGACAGAGTTCTCCTAAGAGAAATCTGAATGCACCTTGCAATAGCAGATCTGAATGAAACTTGCAAGAGCAAAATCTTGAATCAACCTTGCAAGAGCAATCTGATATCACTCTTCCAATAGCAAAATCTGAATCAATCTTGCAATAGCAAACTCTGAAAGAATCACCTTCACAAGGAAAATCAGAATCAACTGAATCCTTCAAAAGGAAAAATCTGAATAATCAATCTTTTGTTCTCCCTTCTATTTATACCCTCTCTGTCAGCTACCTTCTATTGTTTGTATGATCTGAGATCTTGATAAGCCTCCCCATGCTCCTTTGTTTCAAAGCAACACTTTCTAAAAATAACTTTAACTTTTTTACTCTAACTTTCTTACTTCAAAGTTTGAATTCTCTTAATTAAAAGGAAAGAAAGAGAAGGCCATCTTTAATTACACTTGAATGGCTCACTAATTAAAACTATACATTCTTTTAGAAAATGTTGGCAGGCTTATCTCAAAATCAAATCATACTAAATATTTTAACAAAATTTTAACAACAATATATTATTATTTTTTTATAGTAGAATAAGCATTTTATTTCAGCAGAATTTTGCATTAACTCATATATATACGCTAGATGTATATATATGCTTGACTAATAGGTTAAGCAATTTTTATTAATAGAATGAAATTTATTTAAAACAAAATATTTAAATGTACTACACATTTAATAAGCATAATTATTTTTAACTCTAATGCAAAACCCTGCTGATATTGAACTATAAACTTAATTCAGGTCTACAATACTAATTAAGTTTATAGGAAGATGTGAAGCATGGATTGGACTTCAGATCCATTGCTTCAATATAATAAAATTAATGTTGAATCAATCAAATGTAGAAAGTAAATCCATCTTAGATGAAAAAGTAATAAAGTAAGTATGATCGACAGTACTTCATCTAAAGATTATCATGATGTTTTACTGATGATTAACATCTATTCATGGCACTCAAAAAGAAAAAAATTTGGAATGAATTATTGAATATAAAACAAATGTACAGAGATTATAAAAAAAGTTTAATATGGCTGCAGTAACTGTATATTAATGAAATGTTGATGAAAAAACTGTCAAAAAATTGGAAAACAACATAGAAACTGTGAAAGAAGTGGGAATGATAATAAAAACTGTCAATAAGTCAGAAAATATGTCAAAGGGTTACAATGTGGTAGAGAATTCAGAGATTCTGAAATAGTTATTATATTATTAAAAACTTAAAGTCTGTCAAACTTAAGGCAGTGGAAGAATCTAAAATTAAGTTTGCATTGAATCTATCAGATGTAATAAGCAAGTCTACTTTAGATAAGACTAAGATAACAGCAGCTTTCAAAGTGTACCATCTAAACATTGATCTGACATTTTATCAGTAAGTAATGTTGAAGCTAAAATAAATGTAGAGAGTTTAGACAAAGAGGAAGAATTTAAACCATTAAATTCCATGCATGTTTTTTTATTATTAAAAAAAGAAGATATGACCAACAAAATTTGTTTCTTTACAGTTTATTAATCGTCACATTATATCATAATGGCTGATATTGAAATAAATACAGATTTTAATTTTTACATTTAAATTTGTAATTTCTAATTTGGTCTTCCTATTTTTAAAAACCCAAATGAACTTGTCAATAAAAATACACCCAGTATGAAGTAAAGAGCAGATTAAAATATCACTCTTATCATACTGATGTATGATAAAAACAGGCAAAACTCTTCATACAGAAGTGCCATTTAGTGCAAGCCAGAGTAATCATGGTTTCCCGAAGGCTTGTGCATAAAATCCCTATGTATTGTGTTTTGCTGTTTTAATAACAGTTATGAGCAAGCATAAGAAATAGTGATCATGTGATGTTTAGTGATATATGATAACTGTAATAAAAATATGTTTAATAATACTTGAATGAAAATAAAAAGTTTATCAGGAATGTCATATATTTATACCATATGACTTTCTATATTTAATTTAAAAATTGTTTCTACAGAGAAAAAATATCATTTAGCAATGTAATCTATTATCAATATCTTTAAACTATTGCAATATTATGTGTCAAATAGCAACATAAATTCTTAAAACTGTATGGATTTGATTTTAAAAAATGTTTCCATTCATACTTATACAAGACAAAATATGATAAAGCAAGGAAATGTTGTGATGTGGAAGCTGTTACAAGATATTAAATAATTCATCTAGAATAAATAATATAATTGATTTTATTATTTTTACAATAAAAAGTTAAGTAACATTTACTAAGGCTGTAACCTCAAGAATGTGTGCGTAAAAATGCGATAGTAGGAACCTCTACAGGTCTTAACCACAAGCTTAGTTAAAAAAAACCATTTAAAGTATTATAACACAAAATAGTTATGTATAAAAAATGTAATCAATTATTAAGGAAAGCAATACTTCTATTGTCTCTATGGATCACATATCATGAAGTCAAATACTATTTGTGATGAGAACAATAACATACTTACAAACATATTTCTAAAAAAAAATCATTGCAGATGTAAGTGATTTTTATTAAAGTTTTTTAATCCAGTTTAAAATAATCCATATGCAATAGCATCTCAAAATAAGTTACTTGCTAATCATGATTCACCATAATGACATTTCTTTTAAATTATGCAACCTTACTATTCTGACAAATTTTAATGCAAAGTAAAATTTCACAATAATTTCACTATAATTATATGGTGAAAAATTAATGCACTATGAAAAACTAACAAACAAACAGATAAAATATAGTAATTACTATGAAAACAACAAAAAATATAAGCTTTTCAATATTCATAATTTAATGGATAAGTTTAATACTGCTGTTTTAGTAATAGCTTTATTACTTTTCTTAGAAAATTATAATTAAAATGGTATATAAAATATCTTACCTATTATTAAAGTGGAGTTGGGCTGGACATATTGCTAGAAGAGATGATAATAGATGGACAATTGAAATCTTAAACTGGATTCCAAGAGATTGTAAAAGACCCAGAAAGAGACTACGTGTGAGATGGATGGATGAAATAAGAAAGTGTGCAGGGTTGATGTGGAGAAGCAAAGCTAAAGATCGAAGAAGATGGATTGGACTTGGAGATACATTCATCCTGCAGTGGATTGATAATGGTTGATGATGATGATGATGATGATGACCTATTATGCTGCAAGTAACCAAAAAATGAAAATGATTGTATATGTCATTTTATGCTATACAACGCATTCATACATAATATATGAGGAACATCATTTTTTCCTAACAAAGCAAATAAAATATGCAATAAATGTTCTCAAATATTATTTAAAAATAATACTGTTAGATTGTAATTTGAAAGTGTAAATTTGTATTACTAACTGCATGTGTATGCAATTTATTTACAATTATTTCCATAATATCAAAACTTTAATATTCTTTATCTCTGAAAATGTAATTCAAATAATAAATATGTACAAAAATATTTAGAGAAAGGCTTTAATTTAATCTTTAATTAGCATGGTATACCTTGCATGATTTAGACTACTTAATAGTCATCCTCATAGCACCGATTGTAAGAAAGGCTTGTGATATTTATTAGAGAATAAACAAGGCAGGGAATTTACATAAAATTTGAATTGTAAATAAGTACAGTTACATAACCCATTTTTGTGAAAAGGGGATGCATATTTGTTTTTGTTAATTGCATGTCTGTCCTTGGCAATATGTCAGGCTTCTTTCACTTTACATTTGGCATTACTACATTTGGAACAGAAAATGCTGGCAGATGTAGATTCAAAGCTGTTGCCAAGTTTGGATTCATGCTCGAAGAAAATGGATTTGGTTTCAGTGCACTCTTTGAAATAATTATATAAGTATCCTTGCACAACTCAGGTTTTTCACAACACATTTATATAATCATTCCAAAGAGCACACTGAAGCCAAATTCATTTTCTTCCAGCGTGTATCTAAACTTGGCCACACTTTTGAACCTTCATCTAACAGCATTGTCTGTTTTGAATGTAATGATGCCAAACATAAAGTGAAAGAAGCCTGGCATATTGCCAAGGACAGACATGCAATCAACAAAAAAGTGGCTTACATGACTGCACTTATTTAGAATTTTATGTAAATTCTCTGCCTTGTTTATTCTCTAATAAATATCACAGGATCTCTTTTAGAATCTGTGCTATGAGAATGACTATTAAGAGTCGAAAGCATGCTAGGCATACCATGCTAATTGAAGATTAAATTAAAGCTTTCCTCTAAATACTTTTGTATGTATTTATTATTTGCATTATCTCCATACTTGACAATTTGTTTAACATATTAGTAATGTAATAATTTTATCTTTAAAAATAATTTAATAATATATATAAGGCTTACAAATTTTCATTTTCTATTATTGAAACATCCTTGAAAAAGAACGTCAAATGATATTGACTTAATAATAAGAATCCCGTTCTTAAACTATAATTATCTAAAATACTAGTAAGCTTAAAATATCATTTTTATTGGTAATGATTGCACAAATAAGTAGCTAAGTTTAAATATCTTTAACTATTTTTATTTAGTAATTCAAAATTTTTTTCATATTGTATATTCAGACCAAACTTTTTATAAATCTTTTTATTATTTATGATGTTCAATTATATATGTATATGGGTGTGTAAACTGATGTATATTGTCTTTTCTCTTCTCATATGTCAAATGCGTTGATCGGGAAGCGAACCCGGGCCAGCTGCTTGGAAGGCAGCTATGCTAACCACTAGGCCACCAACGCTTGACTATATTGTCTTTTATTTTATCTTCATTCTTTTTGTTTATGTCTTAGTTTGCACATTTAAAATCAATGGTATACTTTATTTACGTTAACCTCATTTTTAACAAAGAAATAATTTTTAATATTAGGTATCAAAATAAAATATTTAATACTTTCTCTTTTTAATTTTTTGTTTTTCTTCTTATTTATAATCACACACATTTACAAATTTAAGATAACTCATTTATATTTTGTAATTAAACCACTAAACATCACATGATCACATTGGCACTACTATATGGAGAGTTTTGCCCGTTTTTATATTGTGTGGTGTGTGTGCACGCACGCATGCATTTTAGACAATAATAGTCTTAAATGTTTTCTACTAGCATTTATTGTTATCTGCTTATCTCTTAGAATATAAAATTACATGCAACAATTTTAATATCTACTCTATAATTGCTTCTAATTTTTTTAATTTTATTTTAGATATTAAAGATTGAATTTATCTAGAAAATTTAAAGGAGATTTATAATACATAAAACTTTTATATTAGCAAAAGTTTTAGGATATTTTCAATTCTATTTTAGAATGGTAATATTTAAAATTAAAAAGTAGTCTGATCCCAATATAATTGCACAGTATTTTTAACCTAAAAGCCCCTCAGCTCTGATCTGAATGACATAGTATTTTGAGCATGAAATCCTTTTAAGATTTCATTGTGAAGTTGATCTGCTATCAACTAAGGAGTTGACATCAATGAATTTTGCCTCTAAGAATTGATAGAAATATTTATGTAATAACTGAAGCTTTTAAGCAAACAATATTCTAAGTTGGCGTAGGTCAAGAAGGAAAAAGATTTTTTTTTCACTTCTAGCAGGCTGATTATACAAATAAATCTAAACTCCAAGAAATAAAGTATACCTGTATTTAAATATTATAATTAGTAATTGCAAAACAAAAATACTTTTACGTTGTGTATTATTTTTTATCATTTTAGTCACTTATATATATATACTGCTTAAAGTGCAAATTATTGCGACAATATATATGTACAATATATATATGGGTGTGTATGAGAATGGGTATGCAAAAAGGAATTAGCCTTAATTAGTTTATTGCACAGTAAAACATGCTAATTATCTAGTGGATGCTGAGAATTTTTTGATTTTCTAACTTTGCTTTACACTATAACTAAGAGTAGCAAGATAACAAATTCTATCAATATTTGAGTGAATAGTTAACTTTGTTATGGATTGAATTTATTAAAAATATTTTTTTTTTATGGAAATGCTAAATTGCCTGCAAAATGTTTCAAATTCCATACCGATTTGAATCTCATGTTGATAGCATAGCAGATAGATACATTAACCATTATTACTTCACAAAGCTCAACAATAAAATTATATTACAGTTATATTTAATGTTTCAATATTTCCTTCAATATATAAAGCAGTATTTATTACTATCATTAAATGAACTTATTATGTTTTAAAATCTTTATTATTTATTAAGATGGTTATGTATCTCATGGCATACATCCACATGGTTGTGTGTGTGCACATATATATATATAATTGAAAGGAAAAGTAGAAATAAACATAGACAAAACAATTTTGTAGATATTTTCTACATTACACTGGAATAATAGTCAAGAATTAAATAATTTTGAATTTAATTTTTTTTTATTACAAATTACACATTTAAAAAGATCTAATTAATATTTAATTAATTCTGATTTTGAAATTAAAACAAGCATATTTTTATGTTACAATAGATATACTGGTAATAAAATTCCACTATTTTGATTAGCAAACTTTTTTTTATTTATTAAAGCTTGTATAATATATATTTTGATAAAAATGCTACAAATTTGTTTTTCAAAGGATTAAGGTGAATTGGAAAAAGTCATTAACTTCTTTAAATCAAGAGTCATTAACTTTTTTAAATCAAGATAAGGAAAACCTATTTTTGATTACTGTATATTTTTCCACCTTGACTATAAAAAGATTGGAAAAAAGATTAGACAAGAGATTTTAGAGTTATAGAGAGTTACCATGAAATTATAACTGAAAGCAAGAGAGAGTATAAGTCCAGATGCTGCTGTTAGTTCACAATGGTAAAGTTTGCATTCATGTGGAAGGAAGACCCAGCTTTTTTGTCTTCTCCATAGCCCAAATTGTGTACTAGCCAGTATGCCTGAGTCTACCAAATTCTAAACTAAATGGAGATGATTGAATGAAAAACAGTTGTCTGGATTATACCTTTCCTGAAGATGACAATAATCTAGTCTACAATTTGAAAAGGACCAGCTTACCAAGAAAGTCTATCAGCTTGCTGAAGAATTAGTAATATGTATATTGTTTTATCTATATGCAAAAAAGCACAGTTAAAGGTACAGTGTCATGTATATTGAAGCTGAATCTGAGATTCAGATTGTGCTTCACAGCCCACCTCAAATCTTCTGCTACCAAGCCAAATTCAAACCCTATTCTTGCATATATATTCCACTCACTAACACATTTTTTTGTTTCTTTTCTTTATATATTAACTAAAATACTTTTTAATGAAGATATATGCGTAAATATCTGAATTTAAACACACACACACAAAAAGAAAAATAATAAATATAATATTTAAAAGGGGAATACGTATACACTATAGGTAATGGAGGATTAATTGTAACAAACTTATAATATCAAAATATATTATATTTTCTGTATTTTTTATTTATTTATTAAAGTTATAGTAAATATTTAGTAATTGCGGCTCAGGTGTATATAGATATTGTAGAGACAAACCTACTGAGCAAATATTTACTAGAAAAAGTTTGTTATATGTCATTGTATAAAATTTTGTCTTTTAAATTATTTTTGCTATTAAACTATACTTTTCTTTTTTATGGAAGATGCAATTGTAATCAGTCAAAAATTAATAAAGGGGAAAAACTTAATCTTGTTTAATCTTCTAAAATAACTTTAATTAAAAGTTTCTCTAAAATCAAAATTAGAAACTAAACTAATTGATTTACTTTTGTCATAAACATTTGTTATCAAATTAATTTTGGTTTGAATACTTATCTAACAATGGCATCTTCCAGCACAATGGGTAAAGCTTATGTAGAAATTCTTTTGAAAATTAGATTAGAGAATGATTAGCAGTGACCAATCAAGATAGCATTCCACAAATACCGGGGCATAATATAAAATGGGCTAATTTTTGACCAGAAAGATAACTAAAAATGGTCAATGAAAGCAGTTGCCAAAGAAATCCACACTCGTTTAATTTCAATGTGTCGTGAGTAAATCCACTTCACCTTTCTCACCATTCGAGATGGCCTTCCCTGAAATCTGTGCCCAGGATCTCGATAATCATAAACTGTAACTATATGCCTGTTTATTGAATAATGAACTTACTACCTGCCTGAATAACTATGCTCGTCAAACTAGATCTAGTTCTCTGAGGGAAATCTGAACATCACCAAAAGAACAGCCAAGTTTATACAGAGGTAATAATTTCAAGTGCTGCTAGACTCTTAAATTTACCTTGAATAATTTTAAATCTCACCTATCTGTTTCTTTAAACATTTTGTAAAGCCTTCCTTGTAAAATTAATTATGAATTAATTTGTAAATTCTTACCTTGTTAGTCAAATGTACTTTGTTCTCTCTATATAACTTAGCAGTAATCTCTCCTACATTAAACCTCTCCTGAAAAATTATTATTTCTTAATTTCACGTCTATGCGGCAATATTTTATTTTTATTATTGTGTTTTATATTTTCATATACTAAATTATATGTCGATAATTTTCCCGAGATTCACAAGCCTCTCCGCTATCTCTTTTAAAACCCCTTCCTTATTTTTCATAGGGTGAGTAATCTAGTTTTTAATAATAATAATAATAATAATAATAAAACAAAATTGTTATTCTTATTATAGCGGATGCCTGCAAGTCTGGGAGAATAAAATAAAAGACCATTATTGTACAATGTTATTTTTGAAAAACAGAGCAAAATTTTGTTTTCTTAGAAATGTTTTTTTTTTATTAAATAACAGTGTCTACTTCTAAAAACTTTAAATATACTTATATGAATTAAATCAATATTATTTTCTTGAAATCATTAACCACCACCTACTTTATATATATCTAATAATATGTAAGGTATTTATAAAAGCACTTAAAACCAAAGATTTGTATTAGTTATATGTTGTGGGAAGTTTATGTCTAATTTAAAGTCATAAAAAAGGGGGGATCCTCTAGTTCTATGAGCTGTTATATTAGCTTTAACTTTATTTATCCCATATCCATGTAGTAAATCAAATCATACTGATACGCTGAGTCTTTGTTAATAAAGTTAGGTGATAATTCTTTATTTCTTAGTTTTAAGTTTGTATATTTATATTAATCCAAGCGTTATGTTTATACTGACCTTTAGTTTTATATATATTCCTGCTTCATTTCCCGGGCATATTGGAAAACCCGAGTCACATCTATTTTTACTTCCAATTCTAAGGTCAAGGTTTGTAACTTCCTTGGGACTTCTTCGGCACTAGATATTATTGCATAGGGTTTGCTCTGGCAAAAGTCCAGCCAATGGCAATTCAATAAAGTGTATTCATCGTTGTTTGTGACCCGACCCTGCCCATGTTTGCAGAGAGTCACCTTCTTTAGCTGTAAATTGAAGCACCCTCTTAGATCTTAGAATGGATCTCTTTATTGCCATCATACATATACCGCTCTCCCATATTTCATTCTCACTAAAGCCTATCAATACTCCTAAAGCGTACTGTTATGATTATGCTAAATGGATTGTCATTTTTATATTTTCACTCATACTTTCATATGCGCTATTTCTGACACATTTATTGTTTTCTAAATTAACTTCCCACATACGTTCTTATTTCGCAAATGTGAATACTATTTTATTAATTAAATATAATTACCATTGCCATCAAACTCAATAATCTTATGAATTGGTTTGAGTGCTGTTTTTGTATTAATGGTGGATTTAAAGAACTTTAAATATCTGTAATTCAACGCTATTAACAATCTTAGGTATGCCATGTAATCTGTTAATTATTGACATATAAATAGCTGCATTAGAACAAAGCCATAGATTATTTGTTACTGCAGCATAACTTGAATAAATATGCTCATTTTATTGTATTGTAAGAGGGATTAATATCATCTAAGGGAGATAAATATCCATTTTATTTGTATTTTGACACAAATATCGTAATCAATCATATATATATCTCAAGTTAACTTAATAAATCTTATATATATTTCTAAATATCAAAGTCATTGTTTCATTTATTGAATAGTGATAATATTGATGTTATATAAAAAGTTTAATTTACTAGATGATCGAATCTTGCTAACAATAATATTCTATATATGAATAAATTCAAATTAGAGTCTTTTTGTGTCACGGCTTTGCGATGCCAACAGTGAGAAATAAATTAGATCGGTATCATCGGAATTGTTGCTCATAAGTTGGTAGATCTGGAAAATAGGCAAATAGGGCAGAGTTCATGAGTGTTCCTGACTTATGTATCTTGCGCATGATTGGACTTGAGGTACTTTTTCCTAGATTCTAGATCTTGTTATATGAACAGACAAAACCGACCGGTACAATATATAAAATACAGATGGGGAATTATTTTAAATAATTTCTTTAGTGATAATAACAGTTGTAATTTTATTTAAATTACTTTTTTTTTTTAAATTTCAAATTTCTTTCACCATTAATAAAAATGTAAGAGTTAATACGCTTGATGTATATAGTGAAATTAAATTCTTAGTTGGAATAATTATTTCTCATGGCTAAGCGCTTTCTGAGATTTCTTTTCTATATTCATAGTCTTCAAGTAAATAACATTACTCAACAACTAGTAAGATACATTTCCAGTATATTTTGAAGAAAAAAAAGGGAACTCCAAAAATCTTTGAACATTAGGAAACAAAAAAAAAACTTGCTGCAATATTTTTTAAGACATTTTTAATTAATCAAGAGTAACCTTTAAAAAAGAAAAAGGAAACTTATGAATCATGTCAAAGAAGTAAATATTTTTTTAAAGACAACTTTTACTTATAAAAAATAATAATGAGAGGCTAATTAATAGCTTTAATTCATATCATCTATTATATATACACACACATCATACATGTGCATTTATTTGTCATTAAAATGTGATAGCTTATTTTTTTGTATTATATAATTCCCATGTTACAGCATGTGTGTGTGCTTATATAGATGTGTGTCAGGTAGACACACATAAGTTAAAATTAATCATAAATTTTATTATTATATAACAATTCAAATGTGAAATTATAATATGTTTAATAGGTTTATTATTTTGATAAATTAATATAGATAATATAAACATCAATATGTGTGCACATTTTCATGTGCATGCACATTTATGTTAAATGAGTCAAGAATTATGTATTATAAAAAATGAATTGCATTTATAGGTTTATGACAAGTCAAATATTTCATAAAGTATTATACTGCATATCTGTGTGCTTATGTATGTGTGTTTTATGTATTGATATATATGTAAATCACAATGTGATAGCTTTTTTTAATAATCATATAACAATTCAAATATGTTCATTTTATATTATGCAGGCATGTCTGTGTGCTTATATATATATAGGTGTTTTATGTAAACCTATTGGAACATATATGTAAATTACAATGTAATAGTGGATTTCTTTTTGGTATTAATCAAAATCTGAAGGCTTAATTTATATGTATAGCCATATTCTTCAGACCTTAATTTCATTATTATTATTATTAATAAATTGATATTTTATTGTTAATGTTATTCCAATGAGTTTACTAAATTCTAAATAGTTTTAGAATATTATATGTTAGGATTATATCTTTTGTTCACAGTAATAGTTATAAAGCTTTTGTACCTGAGCTACATTTGTGCCTAACAGTCTGTTATTTAAAAAGGGATTTATATTCAGTGTCTATGGACATTCAGTTGATTATGATCCTGGGTTACACAAATGGGATATACTTTAAAGTCTATGCCCTACATTTGATTTAGTTTAGTATTTATTAGAAAGTGTCTAGAGCATTGATGATGGTTAGGATGTCTTTAGTATCTTAGCATTATTTGACTTATAGTTGTATTTTGATGGAGTACCACCTTAGTATATGTAGACAGATAATTATTGTTTGTATTCCTGCCTTAGGGTTGGAAGTGGCTAAATAATTAGCTTGGTCTATAGTAGATCTATTTCAAATCCAGTCATAAGATTGACTGTTGATTTATTGTACTGTCAATCATTCATGATGATGTATGCTTATTACTTTTGTGTAATGCTGGTGAACTTATAGTTAGTTCTGTGCTGATCTCTCATACACATTTCATTCCTCATATTTATTCATATTTGTAAATTCAAATTTTATATTTTTTCAATGGCTTAGGATGATGATGATTTTCCATCTTCCCAGGTTCACCCCACATTCTCCATACTATTATAATATATATACAATTTCATTCATCATTTTTAATTGTTATTAATCCACGGCAGGATGAAAATTTCTCCAATTTTAATCGATGTCCCTAATCCCCAACCTTGCTTCTTCACAAGACATAAGCAAACTTCCTTATTTTATCCTAAGACTTATACAATATTTTGGGACCAAGACTTCAATTGTCCATCTATTTTCAGATCTAGCAATATATGTAGCCCAGAACCATTTCAGTTTCAATTCTTTTGATGATGTCAGTAATGTCTCATTGTTTTCTCATCCATGTGTTGTGTTTTTAATATCTTCCAGTTACTTCTATATTGAATAATTTTAAGCCAATAAACATCACATGATCACCATTTCTTATACTTGCAACATCACATGATCACCATTTCTTATACTTGCTTATAACTGTTATTAAAACAGGCAAACCTCTCTATACATATTGCATTAGGTCCTAAGATCTAGGTGCAGTGCTCTGAGATCCAAGGCTCCTCACTGATGATGGCCACAAGCCAGAAATTAGTATGGGGATATTGGATGAATATGCACTAGATGGGGATTTTATGCACAAGCCTTCTGGAATCCATTGATTACTCTGGCTTGCACTGAGTGGCAATATGTTTAGAGAATTTTGCCTGTTTTAATACATTGAATAGTACAAGTCTCTGTGTTGCTTTTCCATTAAATGTCCATAAATAAGAATTAATAACAACATCTATTAAAAATCTTTTTCAAACATATGGGCATATTTCCTTTTAATATTAAATTATTTCTAATGAAAACTCCATCCAAATTTAATTCTATGATTAATTTTATCCATTATATTCTCATTTGTATTAATAATTTGACCAAAGTATGTGTAGTTAACTTCTAATTCATGACTATCAATCTTAATTTTCTTCTCCTGAGGAAATCCACTGAATATTACTTTAATCGTATATCTTTAGCTCTGTTTTCTTACTTTCATCTGATAACTGGTAATTCTGACATTTCCTGAAGTTCTGAAACATTATTATCAAAAATGATCACCAAAATATTCATGGCTTAAATAATCACCATTTATTTTAATCCACAACATACTTCTTGTAAAACTATTGTAAAAAGTTGTTGATGTGGAATCATCCTCTTGTATACACTTATCAGTATTAATATTCTTAATGTTATCACATAATCTGCTTATTGATGTTCCATTTTGATAAATATTCTAGAGAATATGATAATATTGTAATATCTCTTGATATTTCAAAACTTTATTGTCATAGAAACATTTATAAAATCAAATATCTTTTCATAATTTACAAATCTGAAGCATAGTGGCTCTATTTCTCTCAATACTTGGATATGATATACTGTGCTAAAACATCAAATCCAGCTAGTTCTTTTAGTTAGAGTCTAAAGTGAAGTTGTATACGGATTTTATATACAACTGATAGATCTGTAATTTCTAATATCTTTATCACCTTTCTTAAATATTACTACTGCCTTTTTCAATCATCTGAATGATCTTCATCATTTATGCCTCTATTTTATAACTAACATTTTTTTTACTTCTTCACCTTTTTTAAAGATTCCATCATTCCCTGGAGCTTTTTTTTATTATGTTTAATTGTATGTTTCAGTTCTTCAATTAAGTAAATGCTGGGCAAGTTAGAAGATGTTTAAAGGGATACTTTGTTTTTTATTGTTAATTACTATATAATTGTTTTTGGAATTCTTCCACACATTTCATAATGTCATCCCTCTTTTTTGTAATAGTTCCATCTTTTTTTCTTATTGCTGGAATAACTTTTCCTTTAATAACAAGGTGTTGTTTTATATTTTTGATATTATTTTACAGTTTTCCTTGCCAATTTATAAACATATTTTTTTATATCGTTATTAACTTGTTTGTGTCATTTTACAAATCTCTAGATATTTAATACTTCTTAATGGATTATCTTTAAAAAATTTAATATTTCTTTTCTTCATTGGAAAATGGTAACTTTTTTGTAACAGTTATTTTTCTTGTGGTTTATAATAGAGAATCAGTTATCTTTTTATTGATTTTAGTCAAGTCTTAGTCATTTTCAGAATAGATTCTAATTATTTATCAGCACACATGTAATTAGAAAAAGGCTTTAATCTTTTTCTACATGCTCCTTATGCATGGGGAGAAAGAAAGCCTTTCTCTTTCTAAAATCTATTATTTTAAAATGATTTGTAAACCTAATTTAAATTCATTGGAGTGATTTTGAAGGTTAAAAAAATCAATTGTTATATATAATACTCCTTAATAATTTGCATCTTTCTAGTTTTGCATTAACACATATCTTATATCACATTAATCGATAATCATTTTCTATGTTGAATCTATTAAAAACATAAGTCTTGAAATATATATATATTTGTTATTCAAAATGTAATCCATTTCTGCTATATCTTCATTTGGATGCTTCCACGTCTATTTCTGTTTAGTATTTGTTCTCAAAAAAAGAATTCTTAATACAATTTTTTTTATTTTTCTATGAACTTCACAAATTTGTCTTCTCTTTCATTATTATTATCACAATCAAATTTACCCATAGCACTTTTATGTTTCTATGTTTTTCAATTCTGCCATTTAAGTCTCTAATAACAATTGTAAAGTACTGTTTGGTTTTATCTAAATCATTTTGTAAATCCTCATTACAATGAGAACTTGTTGATGCATAAATCTTAATTATCTGCATTTGGTATTCATATTAATTTGAATAACTAATCTTGCTGTTTTATTATATCATCAACCTCTGCAATCTTGTTTTTAATGTTTTATCTAAAATCAATATTATGCCACTTGTGTTTTCAATATTTGTTCCTTCATAATAAAATGCATGCCCATTTGTGAAGTTAAAAAGTTAAAGTCCTATAATATCCCATTTAATACTATACATTTGTGCCACTTCATACAATCTTTCTTCACTTGAAAGAGATTTTCAGTTATAGGTGCTAAACCACTAAATATCACATGATCACCATCTCATGCTAGCACATAACTGTTAGTAAACAGGCAAAAACTCTCCATATAGTAGTTGCCACCTTGTTCTAACCAGAGTAATCAATGGATGCCAGAAGGTTTGTGCATAAAATCCCTATCTAGTGCCTACTCATCCAATATCCCCAGACTAGTTTCTGGCTTGTGATCATGTGATGTTTAGTGGTTTAACACCAATCCTGCCTAATAGGATAAAGGTGGCTATGGTTGTTAAAGAGCCAAATTCACCAAAATGTATGGGTGCTGAATTGAGTTCAGACCCGTATGACTATATAAGCTATTGAGCTTAGATTGAAAATATTATTGTGTTTTCAATTTCATTCTCATAGTTTTGTAGTGGAGATAAAAGGTGGCTGCTGGAGGGTTGCATTAGATCCTAAGATCTAGGTGTAGTGCTCTCAGATCCAAGGCTCCTCACTGACGAAGGCCACGAGCCAGAAATTAGTCTGGGGATATTGGATGAGTAGGCACTAGATAGGGATTTTATGCACAATCCTTCTGGCATCCATTGATTACTCTGGTTAGCACAAGCTTTCTGGCATCCATTGATTACTCTGGTTAGCACAAGATGGCACTACTATATGGAGAGTTTTTTCCTGTTTAGTTATAGGTGCTAAAGAAAAAGTCATGATCAGATGGATCTGGTTCAGAATCAAGAGATTCTTAGGTTCCTGTGGTTTCAGCCACCATCTGCTTCTATGCCTGATAACTTTATAGTCTCCTGGTAAATAATGATCATATAAAAAAGAAATCAATACTCAGGATTAATAAATATGAAATGAGAAGCAGAAACTAAATGGTAGCACTTGTCACCATTACAATGCCTTAAATGCAAACCAACTTGGCAAATTATGACCTTTCTCTTACTTTCAAGACTTTGTGAGCCACATGGCAACCTCAGTATTATGATTTTTGTATTCTTAGCAATCACTCCAATAGCATATGGATAAAAGATATCATGTAATCTACATTGCTTTATTTTGATAAAAAATCAAGTCACATGTCATATGACCTAATTTTAATAAAGCTCGCGGTCTGGGGTTAAGGGTATTTTTTAAAGCTTGTTAAGAGTTTGTTTTTACGTACTCTATATATAACATTGCGTTTTTGAATAAAGTCCTCTGAAAGCTAATGTGTTTTGCCTATTATGATTGTAAATATGTATACGCTTAGTTTTTTTACTTCATAATTATAAATATCTATATATAAAAACAGAAATCACACAATATAATATTAAATGAAATATTTTTATATAACCTTAATAGTTTTATTTTTAATGTTTTCACAGTTATATGATGTAAAGAAAGTAAATTTTGGGTTAAACTGTGTGTTATTTTTGATTATTTCCCAATTTTTCGATGAAATAGCATCCACCATTGTCAAGGTTCACTTTTCAAAGAAAAACCATTAGATCTAAAATAGCAATGAGATTGAGTGTGAGATAAAGAATGAGAATGAGATTGAGTTCTGAAGTAAAGAATGAGATTGAGTATGCACTCAATCTCATTTTTTTACTTCTTACTCAATCATTATTATTTGAGATCTAACAGATTTTTTTTTTGAAAAGTTAACCTTGATAATGGTGGGTGCTATTCGTCAAAACATTGGGAAGTAATCAAAAATCATGCACAGTTTAACCCAAAAACTATTTTATTAACAATAATAATTGTATATATATATAATAAAAATAATAATACAGACAAGCTTTTTGCATTAAATATATATTTTTTGCTCTTTTCAATGTGATGGAATTATTTTAAAATTTCAATTTACATTCCATACTTAGTGACATCTATCTTTTTTGTATATAAAATTAAATGGAATCAATTAAAACAATAATAAAATATGATATTTTGATTAAAAGCTATCAAGAAATTGAGAGCAAGATCATGGTGCTTTTTGATCTTAAATTCAGAGGTAAAAATCCAATAAACCTACCTCACTGCCTGATCCTTGTTGATGAACAGCCCATCCATATCCTTTTACTATATGAATAGTCACATAGTAATAACATCTGCAATAATTGGAATGTATAAAATAAACATTAGGAATTTTCCTTAATTGAAACCACAAGTTAAAAAGATAAATAATTCAGATAATGAAACATGAGTGAGGATTTTATTATAGGAAAGTAAATGTAAGTCTATAAAATTATTACTATTATGTTTTGCATAGAAAATAGTTTTAAATAATTAAAATATATATTAAATTAATTTATTAATAATAAATATGGAAAAATATATATATTAAATGCTTTTATTGACTGCACTAAAAAGAAAAAAAATTGTTCATCCAACCACAATTGGGGTTATTTGATTTAACTTGAAATAAATGCATGGAAGGAGAATGACCAGAAATTAATTAAATCAATTCTGGACACACACATCCTCATGCTCTTATTTTAAGTTAAATCTAAAAACCACAGTTGTAGTTGAATAAACAATTTCTTTTTCTCTTTAGTTGGTCAATAAGAGCATTTAATATATAAAAATTTATTATTTTTAAGATTTGAGTATTGGCACAGTAAATGAAAATGTAAAACTGTATCACACTTTAAATTGACTGGAAACTTACAGAAGCTATTATATATCACTATATATTTCTGCTATAAGTTAAAATACATATACCCTTTTTGTATATATCATATTTAGTATGTGTACATAGTAATAAATATGCATATAAGTGACTAAAATATGAAATATTATTTTAAGTGAAAAGTGTTTTACACTTTGATGGTTTTTATTTTTTAAAACTTGCTTTAAACAAAACTATTATAAACAACTTTCTTATCACTTAAATGAAGCTTGTAATTGTAACAAATAAAATCAGTTGTGAGCTTTATTTAAAATATTCCCCCTATTCTTCTTATTTTAAAAAAATAAGTGACTTCTTTAAAAAAATTAATGTTATGACTTTCATAGACATTGTAAACAAATGAACAAAAGTTATATTAAACGTAAATGTATTAAATGTCTATTTTAAAATGTTAAAAAATGTTATTAAATAAAAAGAAAAAATCTTTATACCATCCTCTTGTGAGACTTATTTAAAACAAATGAAAGTTGTAAGAATAATTTTTAACTATGGTACAGGAAATTATTGAATAGTTTTAATATTTTTCCATTCTTTGTTGCATATCTCAGAAACTATGTGAACTACTGAAAAGATGAGTGCTCCATATGCATTATGCTGGAATTACTTAATTATTTGCCAGATTTCAAGCAATTCTATAGAATTTAAATATATTAACCTCAATTTTAAATTTTCATTCTAACTTGAAAAAGATCAAAAGTTAACAAACAAACTTACAGACCGATTTTTCAACTTCAATAAAGCAATTAAAAATAAAACATTTTATTGAAGAATTTATTATTATTATAAGAATTTAGCATTCTAATTTCACCTATCTAACATTTTAATTTTGTTATAAAAAATTAAAAGGGGAAAAATCTCTTGTTTAAATCATTCAAAACAAAAGTTTTCACTAAGTTCAAATTTATTAATTTCAGGAAGCTGCCATTTTGAACTTTTAAATTTCTCTAATGTCAATATGAAATTTCACCTAATAATCTATTAATAAAAACATTTCAAATCTTTATGATTATTAGTATTTCAATGCATTAAACATTGAATAATTTTTTTGTAAAATATGTATTTTATGTCTAAACTTATTAATTAAATGGCTGTTTTAAATAAACTCCTTAAATCTTTCAAAATATCTTCTCCTTTACTTTTTTGCATTCCTACATATATTCACATATATTACTTTTTATAAATCTCTGCATATACACTCTAATGCAAATTTCTTTATATAATTCTTTTAATTTTCTAAGTTTCAACTATCCTGCAGTCTTTATCAGAGCTACAATATTTAAACATATAATCATATAACAATTATTCTATATACATATAAAATACATATTTTACATTATTATTTATAATCATATTTTCTTTTTAACCTTATACCTTTACTTCCCTTATTTCCTAATTATTATTATTTTTTATTTCTTTATTGCTTCTACTTGTCCATTATTTTTATTTCTTATTTTTTTATCATTTTTTTATTTTATTTTTAATACTTATTAATATAATTTCTTTCCTTCCTTTTTATTATTTATCTATACTTATTCTTTTAAAAATAATTTTATAAATATTTTTCCTGTTAGAAAATTAAAGGAATTATATAAAAAAATTGGCATTAGAATGTATATGCAGAGATTTATAAAAAGTAATATATCTTTCAAAATATTTTGACACTTTTTTAACAACTATAATTATTTTTCTTACAGTAAATTTTAAATGTAAATAAATCATTGTGTTTAAACTTCAAATAAAATACATTTTTTTAATAAAATAATCATATGGTTAATAGCATAAAAAGCTTAAAGTATATTGAGCATTTAACATCTCCATTTAATTAGACTTAGCCAGTTGTTTTTTAATATACCTCACTCTATTGGGAATTGATCCTGGAATATTGAACTATGAGTTCATTAGTATACCTCTGTGCTAAACTGCACATGTAATTATTTATATAAACACTAATAATATTAGCATAGCAACCATACTCTGAGGGTAAATACAGGAATATTAAGGAGCAGGTTCAGCAGTTTAAAGAATTATTTTTCAAATGATTGGACCCTATTGGTTTTTGAAAATCATTTCAAATAAACTTAATAATACTATTTCAACTAATTAATTATATAAATTAATTACAACTTTTTACTTTCCATCATCAGATTTTAATGATATGGATGGCTGAAGAGCTGGAGGTTGGAAGTAGATTGAAGCTTGTCCATTAAAGTATGAGAGTTTGCTATCTTAATATAAACTAAGCATTGATTATATATATGTGGGATATGATAATCTGGACCAGCTGATGAATTATTTATCTTTTCTACTTATATGTGGTCATGTGTATCAGTGGTATGAAATAGTGTGGATAGTTGAAGAGTTCATGAAAGTCTGAGTTCAAATCTTCTATATTTAAAGCATTAGGATAAATTATTTACAATAATACATGTGTGATTTTTACAAATAACTCTTTGCTAAATTGTTTAGTTTGACCACAATAATTTATCAAAAATAAGGCTCATTTATTTCTAATCTACTGGAAATAATTTATTCACAGAAACGTTCATATAGTAATAAATAGGATTCACAGTATAAACCATACTATATAATTTTTTTAGCTTAGAAGCTGTTAAAAAAATGATGGATTTAAGCAAATATTTAGTTATTTATATAGTTTTTTTTTTCAGACAACAAATATAATAAAATCTGTAGAGATTCCAATCAGGAGATAATTTCATTGGTGGTGTTTATGTTTTTTAATTCTTCTATTGTCTTCAAAAAATTTCCACTTACGGAATTAAAGTTTAATAAAAGCATTGAAAATAGCGATAGTAAAGAATGAAATGTTTTAATTATTCTGGCAGAATAAAAAATGTCAGAAAAAATAGAATATTACAGCTAGTCACTTGATAAACTGTTAACAACTATAGTAATCAGTTAAGGTTAAGAAGATTGTGATAACCAAATTTGATCTTTTAAATTATTACTTGTCAAGCATTTCAAATATACCTATCTTGCATATGATGTCAATTTCAATTAAATTCTGAATTTTAAAAAAAGAAAAATTGAAATATAGTGGCTAACAGTTACAAAGTTATTTTAAGAGATGTATGTGAAAATCATTTAGATTTAAGATTGTTAAAATGCTATAAACTCTATATTCAGTTAATGCAGATATTAACACTATAATCATTTTTGTTTATAAATTTAACAAGAGGATACTTTAGCAAAGATTGGAAAAAGATCCTTCTTTAAATTAGTTCTGAAGTTGAAGCAATATGACACATATGATAGTATAAACTTTATAAGGATTAGAACAACACCCACATACAAAAAAATTTTAAATGTTGTAGTAATATTTTAGGTCTTTGTTAAACTAAAAGATTTAAACAAAAGTCCATCAATTCCAGAATTAGATTAATGAATCTTACATTAGTGATATTTTGAACTTAAACTTGTCTTACTTTTGTGTGCTGTGTAGCTTTGTCAAATCTGCTATCAAATGCACATAAAGAAATGCAAAACAATTTAGAGATTGAACCTGAATAAAGTGATTGACTTAGAAACCAATAGATATCTTCCACAAATATTGTGATTGCTTTATAAATTATGATGAAGACAAGTCTTTTCTATTTCAAATGTTCTAATAAATAGAAAGTGATTATGATACCATTATTGATATAAGAAAAGAATTTAATTTTGTTGTAAAATGCTATAATTACATTTATATATATAATCATTAGAATTATTAGAGAAAGAGATACATTTTATATGTCTGATGAGAATTTTATATACTTTAATGAATTAAGATATTTGTAATGATTTCTAATTGCCAAAATAATTGATTTCATTCTTATACTTAAAAAACATGATTTCAATAAATTTTATTTTGTTTAGATGACAATACTGAGTCATTCCAATTATCTAACATGTATTATACAAAATTTTCTTTAAATTAAATTGTATTTATAATAATAATACAGTAATTATTTTTAATTGTTTATTTAATCAGCATCACCAAACTTTTATATGATAATATTCAGTTTTTGAAGCAATGTGATGAAAGCCACAAACTAGAAACTAATCTGAGGATGTTGGATGAGTAGGCACTAGATAGGGATTTTATGCACAAACATTTTTGCATTCATTGATTGTTCTGGTTTGCATTGAGTGGTGCTACTGTATGGAGAGTTTTACATGTGTTATATTTGTGTATATAAGATGTGCTTATAAATTGGTAATATTCAGTTTTTGAAGCAATGTAATGAAAGCCACAAGCTAGAAACTAATCTGAGGATGTTGGATGAGTAGGCAGTAGATAGGGATTTGCATTCATTGATTGCTCTGGTTTGCACTGAGTGGTACTACTGTATGGAGAGTTTTGTCTCTGTGTTATATTTGTGTATATAAGGTATGCTTATAAATTGGAAAAATGATAAAAATTATTATATGTAAATAATTTGAGTATACATTTGGAACTGAAAATACATATAATTAAGTGAATGTAACAGACTAACTAATAGCTATAAACAAAGAGATTAATCAGTCTAATTAAAAACCCAATTTAAAGAATTAAGAATTGCAATGAAAGAATATTATAAGCAAAGATAATTGTGAATTATTTTGTCAATTTATAAGTCAAATAAAGATAATTGCCTCCTCCTTTAACACCATGTGTACTCTAGAAAATTATTCATTACTAGATTATAAAAGGTTTAGCAGAATAGATAGATCCGGGAACCCATGTCATTTTCATCCCCAATAGATCTGCTTTGTAGGTCAGGAAAGAGATCTAAGGTTTATACAGATTGGTTAGATCTTTTACTATTTTATAAGCCTTCAATTAAAATGATACTGAATATATATAATTTATAGAAATAATATAAATAGAGATTTATTATACCTAGAGTTATTTATTGTCTGTAGTTATTTATGGTACCTAAATTTATTTATTTTTTAATAGAGTTGTGTATGCCATTAGTATCTATTCAGTGTGCAAGATATAATAAACCTTTTAATTAGTCAATTATATCCTTGTTTGACTTTTTTATGATTATTCAACTAATGGCTAATTGTATTTTTTACAAGGGAATTTAAGCTATGAACTTTCTGGATACCCCTGTATATAGAAGTTGCAGTTAGACTGTTATATAAAACTTATTATCCCCCAATGTTGCATAATGTAATAATTATATAAGAGAATTAATTTTAGCAGTGAACATTTTCAAGTTTTTTTAAACCTAGAATGCTTAATATTACAACATCATACATTAATGAATCTAATATAAATTTGACTTGATAGTTACTTTTTGAGAGAATTTATCAAACCATGTAATTGAATATCTATGCTTAAAGTATATTTAATATATTTTAATTTTTGAAAATAAACAAATTATTAACATAATCAAAGAAAAATTCCATTTCTAAAACTAGTATCAATAAAAAAAAATGATTAGAACCTTATGATATGATGATTATTACATTAAATTTATGATGCATCAAAATTTAACATGCTAGAAAAAACTATATTAATTGGTTGTGACAAATTATTAACAACAATGATCAAGATGATCTGTGGAAAAAAGATTAAAGGAGCATCAATTATTATATAATCGAATTAAAAATACTGTAAATAGCCAATTTAATACAGCTTCTGTGTTCTTCGACCATGAAAAAACTTGTAATTATAGGTTTACATTTGATATTAATGAAACAAAAATATTAATGGAAGAAAGAAATCATAAAAAGAGGAAAATTAAAGAAGCAATTTTAATAGATAAATATAAAGATAATGTTATTAATAGGCAAGTTGTAAATACGGCCATACACAGCTTATGAAAATTTACATAACATTAAAATTTGAAATTTATTTACAGCTGATGAGGATTACTATATAACTGAAAGTGCTATAGGAAATAGAAATAATGCATACCACTAGATGAAATCTATATAAAATATTTGAAATGCCGCATAGCTATATTATTCCACCCACACTCCTCTTTAAATAAATAAAGCTTGAATTTTAGTTTACACTCGTATATATAATACAAATAAAATGTCTGTTAATTAAAAATATTGTAATGACAATAAAAATAATAAATATAATAGTTAATGGCAGTTGAGGAAGGTTAAGGAATTAACCAAAAGTACTTCATCAAATTGAAAGATTGTATATAATAATTAATTACCATTGTATTTATTATTTTTATTGTTATTATATATAGAGAGAAATAAATTTAAATGTGTATACCATAAAAATAATTAAAACAGATTTTCTAGCTAAACTTAATCAGCTGACAAAATTCAGTTAGAACTTAATGAAATTATTTTCAAATATGAAAGATAATTATGAATAATTAAAAGCAGTATCTGTCTAAGAATATTCCTGATATCTTGCAACATAAAATTGATGGCTCTTTAAAGGCTGAGTACTACATCTGATCAAATATATTTTGTCATTTCTCTGTATTCTTTCATTTTTTTTTCTTTATATTTTAACGTATTTACTTCATTTCCATGGTTGGTATAGGGTCTGGTCATAATAAAATGCTCATATCATCTACCATCCCTATGTACTAAGTGTAATAATATCACATGATCACCATTTCTTATGCAATAAGAAATGTGTGCTTGTGTGGTTATCTTTTCATCATTTAATTCATGCACAAAAATTCTGACATTTATCTTTTTTTTTTATATAATTATGTTTGAGTATTTAAATTAAAGTAAGTTTTCAGTATTGACAAAAATCAAGAGGGATAGGCATAGCACATAAAATATATGATTAGTATTATAAAAAGATAAAAATAGACTATTAAATGGATTGATAGATGAATTAATAGTTAGATAGTAGAAGGATGGGTGAGTAGATAAATAAATGGATTGGACAGGAAGGCGGATGTTTGATAAATTGGTAGATATAAAAGTAGGCAGAAAGTCAGGCAAATAAACAAATGTTTGTATAAGAAAAAGTATATTTTCAATATTATGTATCAAGGACCTCACAGCATAATTGTAGCACATTTATCTGTCTTATCAATAATCTAAATCTAAACTGGGTACAATGGGGAAAAATTCAGATTCCAGTAAGAGTTAGAATGTTTTTTTTAAATAAGCAGCCTATATTTTATCAAAAATAATCTAATATTTATTTGTTAAATACAAATCTTGTTATTCTTATTGAATGTAAAACAAAGATGAAAAAGTAAAGTCTTCTTTAATACTAATTAATTTAAATCCTTTGGTTTATAGTGACTATTTAATGATTGTTTTTATTTTTACTAATTTTTTTTGTGTAATAAATATAATAATCTCAAGTGGGTATGTGTCATTATTTTGCATTATATCTAGTTTTAAATAATGTGACTTTAAAATCTTTTTCAAAGTCTCTAAAAGTGCTTGTCCACTCAAATCTTTTAAATCGCTTTGATTCATTTTTTATTTCTTATTTTTATTTTTTTAATGATAATCTTTTTCATTAAAATAGACCTTATAGTATTTTCTTTTCACTGTATATTTCAAAAATATTTGTCAAAAATATTTTGTCTGATTACTGTTTATTAAAAGCAACATTGCATCTATTTAAATTAATTGTCTATTTAACTAAAATTCAAAACCAGTTGGAACATAGAAATGCCCAAATAATCAATCTGAAGCTATCCCAAATTATCGTTCTGTGCACTAGGTTTTCAATTACTGTATTCTTAACTGAAGGGTAAAACATTCTATTTAATATCACAATTATAAATAAATAAATTTTCATGCTTAATTGCTATTTTCAAACATTACCACAAGTCTGATAAATGAATTTGGACAAATGCCTTTTCCAAATTGTTAAAATCAATATAATAATCACACTTATTTTATATATATATTTCTCCTACTGCAAAACAATGTATATAATACTAATTGATTCTTGAAAGCAATATCAAGTTTTTGGCAACTATTCATCTATGAACTAAAAGCAATTTATTCAATAATATTCTTAAAAGTGTTTTTGCAATCGTAGAAAACAAAGATATTTCATAATTTTAATAATAGATATATAAAGAATATATAGTCAAAAGCCCGTTAACCACATACTGTTTAAAAATATATTTTATGAAAACTTTTCTTTATATATTCTTCGTAAATCTATTATTATATTTTAATCTGAATTAAAGCTTATAATTTTATAGTTATATTTCATAATCTTAGCATTTTTTTTCTATCCTATTTTTACATATTGGAACACTAGAAGCATTCTTGATATCAGGTTTAACATTTTCTTAATTCATAGACTTTTAGAATTTCACCAGTAATTTTGAACTAACATATTATTATCCATTTTTAAAATTCCATATACCCCATATTGATAGTTAGTCTTTCCATTTTTAATTTTAGCAAGCTGGTTCTCTCTCTCTCTCTCTCTCTCTAAATCTTATAGGATAAACATTCATTATAAGCAACTATTATTTTAAAAAGTGATTAAAATACCTTCTCCAACTCTTTAATGTATCATTAATATGTCAGAGCATCATTTAAAAGTTTTTAATTCACATATTACTTTTAGAATTGGAAAAATATCAAACATGATTATGATCAGAAAATTACTATCACATTTTCCTTTTTTAATTCACCAACATCCTATACTTTTACACTGTAGTAGAGTTCTCAAATGTCGCATAATCTTCCAATCAAGCAATCATTTAATTATTATATTATGCATGACAATACACATGTGTGTTTATGATATAGAAATATTTATATACATGTGCATTTATAATCAAAATAATCAACTAATGTTTGTTTGAGTTGGTAATAAATTGAGAGGTTGTCAATCTTTCTCATGCACCTACTATTGCTTCTCAGACAGCCAATCAGAAGTTAAGACAGCAGTCTGAAGCACGAGAAAGCTGCAACACATGACAGAATTTTTGATAAGAAAAGAATGGTTCCACCTTCTTCTCAATTTAAGTTTATATATATATAAGTCAGTCTTAAGCATCTTGGCTTGAAAGTGTGATGCTATAAATATATTCATATATTACTCATTGAGTTTTAATTTACGATAGTACAGCATGAAACCTTAAATTTACTGTGCTGTAGTTTTCTAGATATTAATATGTTATCAGCAATGTATGTAAATAATATTATTGTATAAATCACATATTGTTGTTGAATTGGTAATAAATTGAGAGGTTGCCAATCTCTCGCATGTGTCTACTGTTGCTTTTCAGACAGCCAATCAGATGTTAAGACAGCAATCTGAAGAACGATCATACATTGTTGATAACTTATATTAACATCTGAAAACTATGGCATAGTAAACTTAAGGCTTTGTGCTGTACTATCGTAAATTAAGACTCAGTGAGTAATATATGATTATTTTTATAGCTTCACACTTTCAAGCCAAGATGCTTAAGACTGGCTTATATATATATAAAGTTAAGTAGAGAAGAGGGTAAAACCATCCTTTTCTTATCAAAAACTCTGTCATGTGTTGCAGCTTGATCGTGCTTCAGACAGCTATCTTAACATCTGATTGGCTGTCTGAGAAGCACAATAGGCACATGCGAGAGATTGGCAACCTCTCAATTTATTACCGATTCAACAACAATATGCGATTTATACAATAATGTTTGTTTGATAAAGTCAGTTAGACAATTATTTTATCTTTTGAAGAATAATTACAATATAATTATTGGAAGTCACTGCGAATTAAATTCAATCTCAATAAAAAAATCAGTTTCAGAATTGCAATCCATGTTGTAATCCAAGACTTTTCACAATATATAACCACTTGAGCAATTAATTAGTAACTGTAAAATAGGAAACAGGGAATATTTTCTTTTAAAATGATCTAAATAACTATTAAAAATTTCATTTTTTTTTTTATTGTAGAAAAAGTAGTACTAGCCTAAGAAAGATATTAAAACAATGAGCTATTTCACAGTATTGACATCTTTATGTAGATCTAGGAACTATCATATAAGCCTTGGATAAAAGAAAAGGATATTAAATGGCAATAAAAACAGACTTACATGAATTGTGATTGATGTGGAGATAAAAGGAAGAGCATTATGTATTTATTTTGTATATAACATGTTGAAAGAGATTTAGAAAAAATTGTATGAAAATTAGGAGAAATCTGAAGGTAAAGAAAGAAAAGAAGAAGAGATTTTCTTGTTTTTTTATTATTTAGGAATGTATAAATGAATGAGAAATACAAAGACTAGAGGATTGGAATTAACAAATCTGCTCTTATTAAAATGGGTTAGGAGAAGAAAAAGAATTATTATCAGTCTAAAAATATGATTTGTTGATTGTAGATTGAAAGAATGTAATAGGGGTTCAAAGTATTTTTTTGTGGAATATGTTTTTAAATAGTAGGGTATTTAACTTGACAAACCATATTTCTGATAATATGGACTTATGCATGAAAACTTCTGACTTTATTTAAGAAGTCATGCATCATCTTCTTCCCTTTAATTATTTACTGCATGATATTTTGAAATATACATGATTTTTGGACCAATGTAAACACAAGACAAACCAACTTCAAAAATTTAAAACAGGATTGGCTAGACAAACATAATGATTAAGTAAATATTATATAAATGAACTTCATCAAAGTGAAAGTGAAATAGGAATAAACTTTATTTATGTGACTAATGAAATTTAAAGAAAATTGTTTTGATGTAAATTTTTTTTTTTTTCATATGTCAAATGTGTTGACTGAGAAGCAAACCCGGGCTAGCTGCTTGGAAGGCAGCTATGCTAACCACTAGGCTACCAACGCTTGACGTTTTGATATAAATTTAAGTTTCAATTAAATAGATGAACATTTTTTATTATTGATCTTATTAATAACTATATAACATGTAATTTTTAAATAAATACTAAAAAAAAATCTTATCTAAGTTTTGTTAAATAGAGACACAATTAGTTAAAATTAAAATAATCATATGTGGTAGTATTGAGGTTATTTAATATATTTATAAAGATATTACACTTTTTTCTCAAAGTAACCTTTATTAATAAAAGATTACAAAAATTTTAGGTACCCTTACCCATTGAGGATTACACAGTGATTCAATGTAGCAAGGTAAAATGTACATATGTTCAAAAATAATTACATCCATAAAAATTGCTGTGATGTGATTAATGTGTATCTGCACGTGGATCCACATGGCCCAGCTGTTGAGAAGTTAACCATCACCCAATGGTTCCACCCCTGTGACCCCAAAGCGAAGACTCAAATGCTTCAGCTGAATAGGTGAAGTCCAGCATTGTGCCAACTACCACAACAGGCAGCGAGGTCCAAGGCCCAAGTTCACCAAGCAATAAACTCTCGAACCACAGCCAAGCCATGTCAAGACCATTCTGAATACCTCTGCCTCCCAATTAGCAGTCCAAATGAGCAGGGACCACCATCGGTCTACCTGCCCAAAATTGGAAAGACAACTTGGGTAAAAACTAAGAAGTAATAAGTAAAGAGCCAGATTGCCACTGCCCAAAACCAGCCTATCAGGGGATACAGCAGCCAAACAGAGCAGAAATAGCACCAACTTTGACCATGTAGCCCCCCATCAGGTGTTCTGGCCAGTGGCAAAATTGTTAACAGCCCACACCATAAACCAGTCACCTAATGTCTACAACCAGCCACCCCTGAAGAAAAAGAGGGGAGTGCAGACCCATGCCCACAAAACAGAACTCCATCAATGTTGCAAAAAAAATGGTGGTGGCTCAAAACAGACCAATCGCTTTAAAATGCACTAAATTTAAAGCTAATAAATGAAACCTAATGATAGTGAGTGCAAATCAACACTGACCTATCAAATAATCCATCAAGGGGTGCAGTAGCCCTTCATAGCGAAGTCCATGTGAAGGTAATGACTTTTACCCTCCCGGCAGGTATTCCTGGGCTAGACAATGATCATCAACCATCCCCTCAAATGAACCAAGCTCCTTATGACCACTATCACTACACTTGAGGACAAGGAGTGCAAACTCACACCCACCAATACAACATTTAATTCATGTAGTCTTGAAATCAAGCCGGATTTACTTGCACACCATGAGAATAAATCATTTGTCCATATCATCTTGCACACTGAGGTCAATGGAGCTGAACATCTGCCCTTGATCATCATCAGATTCCTGTGTCTGCAAATGTTCACAGCAGCTGCTCAACCCACCAACCAAAGTCCTTCAGGGTTCACAATGATTTTTATTTGTTGATACTAGTTGGACCCTGCTTTTTTTGATTGAATTTTAGGTCTTGATTAGTAATGAATGATTCAAGTATAATCTGAAAGTTTGTTGTTAAACTTTGGAAAATTCTCAATAATTATTGCTTAAAAAGTATGATTAATTTGTAGCTTCAAAGTTTCTGTTTAGGTCTAAAACATCATTTGTACTCATTTTTGTCTTTAGATCATTATTTTTTAGCTCAGGAATCACTTCATTGTAGTTCTGTGTTGATTTGAAAAAATTTTATTTATTGATTTTTTTTTTGGGGGGGGGAGGGGGATCCACCGGAAGAAGGGTGATAACTTCTGTTCTGATCATCGGAGAAACCTGATTTTTGTGCAGGGCGATAACTTAGGTTATTTTCTATAATGTTCAATTCTAAAATTGAGATCAAATTAATAATTGAAACTTGTTTAACACTGCTAAAATCTGATGCAAAGATAAAATTCCTAAAACCATCATTGCTAACATATTATATTCTATGTTTTCTATGAGATTTGATGTGCCAATGACTTTCCTGTTTATTCTATTAATAAGATTAGGATTTCTAGTCTCTATTCTTTTTAGAAATATTTGGTTTCATTTAAAATTATTTTTAAAAGGTTTATAATATTTTAATGATTCCAAGAATTATTTAAGCTAGCTTTTGGGTAAAGGTATACTTTAGTGACCACATCATAAAAATCATGTTCGCCCTCTAGTTTTCAAAATTAGAAATAAATAATTATACGTAAATATTACGTATATGCTACTATATTACAATTATATTAAAATTTATTAAAATGTAAAAGATAAAAAAAATATTTACAATTTTAAAGAAATTGAAATAATTACACTAGATTAATTAAAATAATTATTTTAAATTATTTGAAACTTAAGAATTTAAACTATCTACATTTGTAACTTAACAATGTAAACTATCTAGATTTATAGCACTTATTATAAAAAAAAACCATCGGTGTCAGCAAGAAAGTAGTCATTGACTGGGCAAATTTTTGTCGTGAAGAGTGTGCCAAATATTTAGACACAAATCCGATGGTTCTCGGCGGAATGGATGAATCCAGCAGTACATTTTATCAGGTACTCACATAATTTCAGATGGCTGGGTTGCGTACAATAATATCAGCAGACTCAGCAATGGGGTATATATGCATTCGGTTGTCAATCCCGAAGACCAAGACATACATACCCAGAATATTGAGAATATGTGGATGAGAGCGAAGCGTAAGCTGAAATTCCAATCTGGTACCAGCAGAGCTTTATTTTCATCATACCTCCAAGAATTTGCCTTCCGCAGTAGATATAGCACTGCCATCTTTTTCTCCAACTTCCTAGTATGCATAGGGCATGATTATGCTTAAAAAGATAAATGCTTTTTTTTAATTATCTTTTACGTTTTAATTAATAAATATTACTATAATTGTAATATTGGAGCAGATACATAAGATTTTAGAATATTTTAGCTCTAATTTTAAAAACTAGATGGCAAATATGCTCTGGTCGCTAAAGTAAACCTTTACCAGCTTTTGTCTCTTTCTAATGGCATCCATTTGCATAAAACGGAACAATAGATAATTTCAATTATCATTGAATGAAAACTGTTTCAAAATTTCTTCTAAAGATGAAAAAACAATAAAACAGATATTCACTTACATTTTGGAAAACTTTTTTTTTTTCTGAGTCCAACAATGAACTATGACTTTGGTGAATAGAACAGCGAAAACTGGAGTCCTAGGCTCCCTCTAGTGGACTAAAAAAGATATTACACTTGGGAAAGAAAAATGTGAATGTGTGAGTGCTTAATTTTAAAAAATCAGATATATTAATCTTTAATTGAGTTTCAAAGTTAGTTTAGTAAATGATTAATAATAATCTTTATTGTATTTATCTAAAGTGGATGGTGTCAAAGATGTGGGTTGAGTTAGTTTGACACTTGCAATTCAAAATATAATTAGTAATCTTTATGAAAACTTTTTTTTTTCAAGTGTCATAGCATCGACCGGGATGCGAACCCGCAACATGGGCAACTTCTTGTAAGGCAGTCGTGTTGACCTCTCGACCACCAATGCAAGAAAACATTTTGTAATTAAATTTTTCAGCATTTGTCACTTTTTACTTTTAATAACTATTTCTTGCCCATTATCTAATCTTCACTGTTGCTCAATGATCTGGAAGTAAGATGACTTGCAAGAAGTTTTATTTATTTTTAATCTTTTTTTTTTAATTCACTGTTGACAAATATATTAAATTTATTACACATTTTAAAATAAGTTTTATTAATCATTCATTAATTACGATTAATTATATCATATTAAAAAATTAATTTATTTAAAAACAAACTACAAAATGAATGAGTGAATTTTGAATGAATAGAAATTTTTAAACTTTATTTAAACTTTCCAAATACAAACAACTTGTTAGTAATAACACACAAATAGACAATACAGGTTAGTAATTACACAATGTTTCGAGTAGTATTATTTTCCACTCTTCTTTGCCTTTGACAGAATAGGTCAGTTGGTAGCCTTAAATTCAATATTCAAAAATCTAAAAGTGTGAGTTCAACTTCTAAGTGAATATTGTCACTGTGCATATATGCCAGCAACACCTGAAGAAGAGTGGAGAATACTACTCGAAATGTTGTGTAATTACTAACCCGTATTGTCTATTTGTGTGTTATTACTAACAAGTTGTTTGTATTTGGAAAGTTTAAATAAATTTTAAGATTTTCTATACATTTCACATTCACTCATAAATGATGGAAATAGTCCAACATACAAAATGAATGATTGTATACACATATGCTATATATTTGCCTTTTAACATATATGTTTCTTTTTACAGCTGAAACTCAAATCCCAGAACTTATGTTTTTTAATTTACATCACATCTTATTGCACAAAGCTCATTCTGCACTCAGAAATTTATATCTATTTTAAAAACACACTCTGAGGGGTCATTTTTGTCATTGAATTATTAATTCATAGCAAATTATAGTGTCTTAGGGCATTTCTGAATACACCAAATTAGGGAATATTCTTAAAAGGGAAAATCTGGATGAAAGAGAGACTACTGTACTACTCAAAGTTCAGTTCCTAAAGAGTTTAAACACTGGTTCCCAACAATATAATAGAAATGTTATTTTTAAAACAGTTTAAAAAAACATTTTACTTTAGAAAATGTTACCTTAGTTCTAGCATTAGTCAGCCATGTTTTTTTTTTTTTTTTAATTGCAATCTTTAACCAACATAATTAACTGTAGTGGATGTTTTTTATTATTGATTCTTCTTTTTCTGATAATATTTTTGTACAAAATTGTGTATAATCATCACTTTTATTTTATGCTTAACCTTTGATTTTTTTAATGCAACTGGTAATTTCATATTCTGGTAATTTTGTCTGCTATTATACATATAATTAATTACACATCATCAAATATAGCTAACTAACCAGTAAATTTACTGATAATTATCAACTAGGACTGCATGCTAAAACAAGCAGCCAAATTTCTTTCACAATATTATACAATTGTTCCCATATTATTCCAATATAATGTACAAAACTTTTATTATAAGTAAAACATTACATTCAAATGTTTATAATTTAAGGTCTGACTACAGTAAAATCAAATCAGTCTGTTATTTTTGTATTTATAATGAAGGGCTTCATATTCTATGTTGAAATATTGTCAATAGACTCACTTGGTAATTGATGAATAGTGTTAAGGCCAGAAAATAGTTATACTTTCCAGAGCTGATTGGTTGGTTATTTTAGCATAATGTTCTAGTTGGTAAGTTTTGTTACTAGTAAATTTATTGGCTGATTAGTAAAATTTGATTAGATATATTTAATTATATTATTTTCAATCTAGATAGCAGGTGCTTAATTAATATTAATTTCTGATTAATGCATTACTATTTGTAGATGTTTTTAATTCTGATTAATTTTATTTGCCATAATATTCAGATGTTTAGAATTTAAATATTTAGTTTTGATTATTTCAGACTTTGAAATCTAATTGGTCTGTTATTTGTCAAGAGATTTTGTACATTGTTGGAATGCTAACAATAGGTTCATTAGGCAGTTAGCAAGTGCTGTTGGGGCTGGAAAAATATTGTATTGTGGAATCTGATTGGCTGATTATTTTTATCATAAATATCATAGCTGGTAATGGTACTGGTAGATAAATATATTGGCTGGTTAGTTAAATTTGATTAAGTGTAATTAATTACATTATTTATAGTTTAGTATTGTGAACATTTGGTTCATACATAGCAAGTTTTGAATTTGTCCATGTGTGTGCTTGCATTTTGTTAGTATTAAAGTACCAATATTTTAGTTGGATATGTTTACCATCACCTTGGTAACAAGATCGTCTTAAATTTAAATGAGAGTAGTAAAAAGAAAACTAGTATTTTATTGAAAAAAAAAAAAGTTATCCAAAAAGCTGATATATAAAAAAGAATCGATTTACCAGTAAATATTTAACTATGACCAAGCAATGTATGAAAAAAAGAAATGATATAAAAATATTTAAAAATTTTTCATTCACAAATATTGATTACCTGAAGTTTTGTAAAATTATATGAAAAAGAGTAAATGACAAAATATAAGAATATAACAATGAAATAACAAAAAAGATTATAAAAATGTCTCAAAAATTATAAAACAATATCTTGCTATTAGAAGGACAATGGTTTTGGCAATGAAAAGAAATGATGGCACTATTACTAAAAAGAAGGATGGTATCATGAAGTATATGGAAGAATTATATAAATAACTATACATGATGTACTATCTAAATTCAACACATTCCTTAAAACATATGACTAAAGACTTAACTTAAAATGAATAAGAAATAATCATTAATAAATATCCTAGATGATATCATCAAAATAACTGCATTTAAGTAAACACTTGTAAATTATGCTATAGATATTAACTATGGATAAATACTAAACTACAATTATAGACATATGTAGGAAAGGATCTGGGCTAATTGATAATGGTTAGGTTCAGCCAGAAATGCATCTTAGCAAACATTTGCTTTTAACATATGTTTATTCATATTATAGACAATATCATGCATGATCATGATAAATAGGATGTGTAGATTCATTATAAATTAAATAAATTTATTATTTTTTTTATTTTTTAAATTTAATAATTGAGAAAAAAATAATAAATTATTAACTAAATAATTTTTATTTAATCATTAATTATTTTTTTATATATATAATATAAAATAAAATATAAAATAAAAAAAAAAAAAATAAAAAAAAAAAAAACAAAAAAAAAAATATATTATTTTATTATTCTTTTAAAAAAAATAAAATTTTATAAAAAAAAAAGAGAAAAATCTATAAAAACTAAAAAAAAAGGAAAATTCCAAAAATAAAAAAGTGATTATGATAAATGGAATGAAAAAAGGAGAGGAAAGAGAAAAGATTGTTTGGAAAAAAACCCAAAATCTAAAATAAAAAAAGGAGATAAGATATTAAAAAAAAAAAAAAAAAATTAGGGGGGAGAAAATAAAAAAATAATTAGCCCCCAAAAAAGTGATGGGGAAACAATCATTAATACTTATCCTGGATAATATCATCAGAGTAAATTGTATTTGCACTTGTAATTTAAACAAACAACTATATAGTAAGAAATAACAATGAAATAAAATAGACTCTATAATTATGACAAAGTCTTTGTGGAAGTCCAATTATTTTAAATAAAGAGAGACAATCAGTTAACTATACAAAAAAAAATGGAAAAACTCCCATGGGATTATTATAGATAGTGTAACTAAAGCAGATGAAAAAATAGAGAAATTGTTGGTAAAGCTATATAACCAATATCTAAATAATGAAGACATATCAGATTATTAAAATAAATGCAATAATATTATTTTTTTAAAGATGTGAAAAGGAAGATCTTAGAAATTACAAAACTAATCACATGATCACCATTTCTTATGCTTGCTCATAACTGTTATTAAAACAGGAAAAAGTCTCTATACAGTAGTGCCACTCAGTGCAAGCCAGAGTAATCAATAGATGCCAGAAGGCTTGTGCCTAAAATCCCTATCTACTCAGTCTGGGTATATTGGATGAATATGCACTAGATAGGGATTTTATGCATAAGCCTTTTGGCATACATTGATTATTCTGGCTTGCACTGAGTGGCACTACTGTATGAAGAGTTTTACCTGTTTTAAATTACAAAACTATCAGTCTTTTGTTAGTTCTATGCAAGATCACTACCAAGATCATTATAACTTGCTTAAAAAAACTTTGAACTCAAATTAACCAAAGGAATAAGCTAAATTTAAAAGTTATTATAGTATATAATATCATATTAAACTTTTAAGAGAAATTATAAAATGAATCTGCATCTGAATTGTTATTTTACATTGTGGGGGGGGGAGACTCCTGTCATCAGCCTAAGCCTCCTGCAAAAATCTAGACAACAAAATGGATTAAGCCATCACTCGATTAAAACATTTTTAGTGCAAAGCACGTATAATATTTTATGCAAACATTTTACTAATAATCCAGAGATGGAAGGTCCAATCCCACATCAAGAAATTATTCCTACGGATCGGCCTTCTCCCAAAATGAGTAAACTCTGGATCCAACAGCAGGTAAGGCTGGTACTTGATAGTTTCAAAACCAGTGTCACCTCAACACTATTTCAAAATAAGATAAATTATTGGAGTACATATAATGCTATAAATCCTAACAATCCAAATATTGAAAATATATTTCCAGTAGGAATTCTAAGGTTCTCGGGGTTGACTAAGTGACTAAAATTTGGAACCCAGATTAGTTGATTTTCTCATCAAGGTCAACCTTGGGGCCTTGCCTATGGCTGCCTTCTTGCACTATTGATGGAGCTATGGTATGGGCCCTATCTGTTCAATGTGTAGAAAACAAGAAGAAACAGTGGAACATATACTGAAAGAATGTGAAACATGGGTTAACCTGTGCAACATTTTAAAGTCTTTCATTGCAAACAAAGAGACTGCCTGTGTGGATTTAATTCAGGCATTCAATAATGGATTTTTTGGATGGATCAGACTTGCTACGTTTATTAACTTTAGCATTTGGATTCTCAGGAATAGACTGATTTTCGAAAAAGGTACAGACATTGATCCATTAAAGATGATTTTGGAATCATTGCATGAGTTCAAAGCTAGCGATAAGAAATTCTGACAGAGATGGTTAACAGACCAAATATGGTCGTTAATATGTGTTCTGGTTTGAAGTTACTCAGATGTAACAAATAGGTTACATCTATGATTCAGTCTTCAGGAATTGAACAGCCATGTTATAAGTGGAAGTAAAAGTTTAATTTTGATTAGTTTAAAACAAATTATATATTAATTGAAATTTGTTCATCTAGCAAGAGGAAGATTATATGGATCAGAATTTAATTGAATGGTTTATATTAAAATTTTATCTAGACAGTTGATATGACTCATAGAGGGAAAACTGAATTTAATATGTTATTAACAGAGAAAACTAATTTAAAAAATGTAATAGAAATACTCAATGTTACTTTTATGTAATCCTATCATTGTGTTTTGTATTATGATTGAAATTTTGTAATTGATATGTATATTTTGCAAATCCGTTTGGGTGTGAATAAAGTCCAATTTTGAAAGTAAAAAGGCATTTGAATCTGTAGGATTTTCCATAATGATTAAAGCTTGGGAAGATGGAGATATAGACACAGAAAATTGTATATTTTGAATAATGTTTAGCAATGATTATATTTCATGTTATACTAAGAATATTAACATTTCTATCTGTGTACAAGTGAATGATTGTATTTATTTAAAATTTTTACGTGTTTTACAGGAAAAAATTGTATGCATTAAAATGAAAGGCTAAGGAAATAAAAATAAATGGAGATTATTTAATTAATCTACAGTTTGTAGATAATTGGGTTGTTTTTGCAAATAATATTTCATAACTTCAGGAAATGTTTCACAAACTGTCAAATGGAAGTAATTAAAGGAAAACCAAAATTAAATGCCAAAAAACTGAAATAACGTTCTGTTGTTTTTAACAGGATAAAAAAAAGATTGATAGCAATGAACTAGATGAAATTAACTATATATCTTAGTTATAATTTTTAATATAGATAAAATTCAATAGAGAAATTAATCATACATTTAAACTTGGTTGGACTGTTTTCAATACATATGCCTATGTGCTTGAAAATGAAGATTTTTAAAGTGGCTTTACTGGTATTTAGTTAAGAATTTGATGAGACTGATATTTACGATAAAAACACTGCAAAGATTTCAGATTACTAAATAAAGTTCAAGTGCAAAATATGTGGGTTTGAAAACAAGGATATGACTAATATTAATGAAAATCTATTATAATAAAGTGCTGAAAATCTTGAAATTGTTAGATTGGAAGTCGAACTCCGATAATGCACTATTACTTTAAATATTATAAATCTCCACCCACTCACACAGGCACACAATAGTCTCAAGCCCTGATTTAGCATGGTCAGTGAATGTTGGTTTATTTATAGAAATGCACTCTAAACTTAAGTGATTCACTTAAGTTTTTTAAACTCTTACTGATGTGTGAGTGCATAGAGTAGTGCATTATCAGAGTTCGACTTCCGATCTAACAATTTCTAATATTAATGAGAGAATTAAAAGGCTGAAGTACAGATAAGCTGGTTATGTTGCTAAAAGAAATGGCAATACAAAGATGACTTAAGTATTATGCTGAATATTAAGAATTATTTAAAAAATCTGGATCATATGTGAAATGGATAGGTGACCTAAAAATGTCTTGTTTGATCAAGCGAAGCTATGGATCAAAGAAATTGATTTAAATTTGGACTGACTTTCTTTCTATAGAAGACTGACAGTGATGGAAAATTATATATATATATGGGTGTGGGTGTGAGCTGAAAGCATTTTTAATTAAGGAAAATCATGGGCAACAGTTCTATTTCAAATAATAGATCATTAAGTCTTGATTAATATGTTACAAAATAAATAAAACACTACATATAACAAGTATTAAGTTTTAATAAGGTAAAAGAATGCTATTAAAATAAAACATTTTGAAAAAGAAAATGTAAAAAAGATAAAAGAAATTGAAATATAAATAATTGAAATTATTTTAAAAACTGGTTTCCTAAGCATAAAGGTTTGAGACCCATGGATAATATAAATTTTATTGTATATATAAAACCATTGGCAGAATATAGTTATGTAATAATAATAATACAAGTTTTAAAGTGACTATATCACAAAAAGAAGTGCTTAAATTTGTTCCATTTATTATTATTAATAATAATGATAATTTCAAGATAGAGAGAGAAAGAGAATCAAACATAAAATGGCATCCAATAATGAAATTTGTTTGTATTTTTAATAACAAATTTTTGCAAATCTGTCAAACAATAAATGAATGGTTTTAAGCCAATAAGCATCACTTGATCGCCATTTCTTATGATTGCTTATAACAGTGCTCTCAGATTCAAAGCTCATCACTGATGAAGGCTACAAGCCAGAAACTAGTCTGGGGATATTGGATGAATAGGCACTAAATGGGGATTTTATGCACAAGCCTTCTGGCATCCATTGATTACTCTAGCTTGCTGTGAGTGGTAATACCTATAGAGAGTTTTGCCTGTTTTAATAAATGAATGGTTTATTGTTCAGGAATTCACAAAAAGCTTGAGTATTGCAAGTGACAAAGCTGAGCCATATTCATGGGCCTTCAGTGCAGAATCTTCCACTTTACCATTGAACCAAATTATGCTGAACTTCATCCCAATGATTTCATTCCAATTACTAGTGATGCCATGTAATATTCACGAATAACAATTAATAATAGTTTAGCCTTAATTGAGCAATTGTCATCTAAATTATCAAATTGAAACCGAGGAATGTTTTTAATTCTGACAACCGAGAATATGTTTACTGAAATTTCAGATTAATTTATGATTTTTTAAAAGCATGAATGTTGATCAGTTCACTTAGAAGATATTAGATATTATGGCAATATGTAATTTGTTAATAATAGAAGCGTTTTTTTCTTGAAATAGCATATATTTTTGAAATCTTATAGCAATTCTTTATCTACAATTTCTGTATCTAAACTGTCATTGACATTGGAGTTTATCAGTTTTTGTTTGTTTGTTTTTTTTAAAAAAAAACTTTTATCAGAAAATTTGTTATTACTTGAAATTGTTGATTGAGTTCTAATAGCCACCATTTCTATTTTGTGATAAACAAGACATTTATTTTTTTTATATAGCGCGATGTTTTTGTTTATAATCTATAATATTAATAAGCCAATAAGCTGATACACATGCGCTTTGCAGATGGCACTATATAAATGAATACTCCCACTTTTTCAAACACAAGATAAAGTCTTTAAGAAAATATAGAATGAATCCACCTATATTTTCGACCCAGCCATATATGTATGGGAAAATCTGAAGTGTTTGAAATAAAGAGCGTGAAGTTATTAATTGATCACTTTAAATTACTTTTCTACATCGTAAATGAATGACGCCAATGAAATTTCTAGAATTTACGATACGTCATTCTTATAATTAAACATATGTAAACAAGACATTTATTTTCTTATATAGCGCAATGTTTTTGTTCTATAATCTATAATATTAATAAGCCAATAAGCTGATATACACATGCGCTTTGCAGATGTCACTATATAAATGAATACTCCCACTTTTTCAAACCCAAGATAAAGTCTTTAAGAAAATATAGAATGAATCCACCTATATTTTCGACCCAACCGTATATGTATGGGCAAATCTGAAGTGTTTGAAATAAAGAGCATGAAGTTATTAATTGATCACTTTAAATTACTTTTCTACTTCGTAAATGAATGATGCCAATGAAATTTCTAGAATTTACGATACGTCATTCTCATAATTAAACATATGTAAACAAGACATTTATTTTTTTAATATAGCGCAATGTTTTTGTTTATAATCTATAATATTAATAAGCCAATAAGCTGATACACATGCGCTTTGCAGATGTCACTATATAAATGAATTCTCCCACTTTTTCAAACCCAAGATAAAGTCTTTAAGAAAATATAGAATGAATCCACCTATATTTTCGACCCAACCGTATATGTATGGGTGAATCTGAAGTGTTTGAATGTCTTGTTTACACATGTTTAATTATAAGAATGACGTATCATAAATTCTAGAAATTTCATTGGCGTCATTCATTTACGATGTAGAAAAGTAATTTAAAGTGATCAATTAATAACTTCACGCTCTTCATTTCAAACACTTCAGATTCGCCCATACATATACGGTTGGATCGAAAATATAGGTGATTCATTCTATATTTTCTTAAAGACTTTATCTTGGGTTTGAAAAAGTGGGAGTATTCATTTATATAGTGACATCTGCAAAGCACATGTGTGTCAGCTTATTGGCTTATTAATATTTTGTGATAAATATTATCTTAATATAGTAAATTTTGAAGCATTTTGAGGATTAGTAAGTACTTCATTATTTAATTGATTTAATTTAAAATTTTGATCAGAATTTTGTGAAGAATTATGAAGCAATTTCATCAGAAGGTCTTCATTGATACATTTATCTTTTAAATTTTTATATAACTAATGTAAATATTTGAAAACCAGACACTCTTCACAAACCTGGAACTTAATTGTAAATATAGGGGATTTGAACTCAGACTTTAAAGCACCCACCAACTATCCATACTAATTTATACAACTGATACACATGACCACATTCATGATAAACTGGACCTACTGATGAATGCTGGTTTAGCATGAGATATGTATATTGGTGATTATTTATCTTTTCTACATGTATGTGGTCATGTGTATCAGTAGTATGAGGTAGTGTGGATAGTGAGGGGGGGGGTCTGCTTGAAAATCTGATTTCAAATCCCCTATATTTATATAACTAATGGTAAATTAGCATAATTAAAATAAGACCTATTTACAAAATTATATTATTTTTAAATCATTGTTTTCAACAAGTATTTATTCATTGCAGGAAAAAAAAATCTCCAAGTTTTATACTGTTTTTGGATTTATAATTTATCTGTATCGCTCTGCAAAAAATACTTAGTTTTTCCATTTATCGAATATCTAATATTTGTTTAGTTTTTTACAATCTCTTCATATTCAGTTTACGACTTAATCTCATTTTTTTATGATGTCTGTTCTCTCATTCGTGTAAACTACTTTAAATACATATTCATTTATTTCAATATCAACAATAGTTTTAAAATCAAGGGCATCATTTTTGGACAATTAATTAAACTTTATCTCTACTGCCAATAAAGACCAGACATCATGTGTACTACTAATAATGTGAATCTTCCATTTTTGATTGTTGGTAAGCAAATCTTTAAAAAATCAAATGAGATTTATAATTGATACATATAATTATTTTTAAATAAAAGAAATCATAAAGAAACCAAATAATCATGGTTAGTTTAGATATAGGTTGACATTTGAACTGCCTAGTGACAGAATAAATAATTCTATACTGCTAATTAAAATGTTATTTTGTTTTATTTTTATTTAGTTGAGACTCAATTCAGGAACTCTTACTTTTGGCCCATCAATATGTGATATATCTTATTGATTTTTTTAATTGCAAAAAAAAGTTTATTCAAGAGATAAACAGAATTCAAAAATAAAAATGTTTTATAGTGTATATATTGCATATTGAAGTAGAATATAAATTTTCTCAAATAAAATATAATTTTTTTACAGTACAGGCTTTTTCATACCTGCACTTATATATGTAATATATAGGAGGTTTAAACTCAGACTTTCACACGACCCTCAACTATACATGCTATCTCATACTGCTGATAACCTTGATTACACACATGTCGAAATGATAAATAATCACCAATAGCTAAACCAGCACTTGTAAGTTGGTCTAGATTATCATCTCCACACATATATACAATCAATACTTAGTTTTATATTAAGATAGCCAATCTTCATACTTAAATATAGTAAACCATTGAAAAGAATATAGCTACTAAAATGATTGAATATATTAATAACTTTGTGAAAGAAATTATATATATGCTAGTTGGTATTGATTGCTTGCTGTATTCAAGCTACTGACAGGCTCAGTAGTAGGGATAATGGAATATCCTTAAGACATGAGAATTAACTATGAATAACAAAGAAACATTTTTCTACCAAGAGTACTTCTTGTTGTCTTATAGGACATGATGTTAAATTCATTGCCAACTGTCTTTTATATTTTGCTTTTCCCTCTTCAGTCATCATGAACTTCATGTTGCCAATCATCTCACTATATTATCCATAACAATGAAAGTCTTGCATTTATTCAATCACATTTTCATTTCTTAACTACATGCTCTCCATCTCAGATTTCAATTCTTTTTTTCATTTTTTTTTTAAAGAAAAAACCCTTGGGAATTAAGAAGGCAAAGATAGTGACAGGCGTTTAGGGCAATATAATCACTAATGAGTCGGATTGAAACTAGGTTTGAAACAGGAATTTTATCTGGCAATAGATTGTATATTTAGTCACTCTGTTTAGGGATTTCTTTGCCTACCATGGAAATGGAATGCACTTAGAAATCATTAAAAAATGGCCTGTTTTACACAGTCTTGTTATATTATGTTGGGGGGGGGGGTATTCATGATAGAAAGAATAATATTACTAATAGAAGTGGTAAAGCAGAAGGCAGTAGTAATATTAAAGATATGTACATAAAATATATAAACTTTACTTGATAACTAGAATGGAGGAAGCATTTGAAGGCTAATGAGCTATCAAGATTTAAGAGTGGTATAGCAGATCTTAGTGAAATTTTCTAAAAGAAAGGAGTTTAATAGAATAGATAGACAGTCACAAGTTTTTTTTTTGTAAGGGTGGATTAATTGGTGAAAAAGAATGCATAATGTTGGATTTCCTGTAAAATCTAATTTAATATTGTAACCTAATATTTACCATTGTAGTTAATTAATATAGCCAAAAAGCTTTAAAATTTTCTTTGGCTTTCTTTTCTAATAAAGTAAAGTAAACCCACCACTATTATGGCCAGATTGCATGCAGGTAATATAGTCAAAAATGAAATTTAAAAGTCTCTCACAGTACTACCTAAGAGAATATGAATTTGTAGAATGTATTTAAAGATGTCTTTGATCAGATTTTATTGATCAATACATATCTAAAATATATGTATCTGTGTTATTATTATTTACATTTGTCTTGCATTGGTGGTTGAGAGGTCAGCGTGACTGCCTTGCACTGGCAGGCAGTTGCCCGGGTTGCGCGCGTCCGGCCAATGCTATGATACTTAAAAAAAAAAAAGAGCAATTACATTTTTAATGTATAAACAGAAAACACACACATATAAAATTGATAATATACAAAATAGGATACACTAAGTCAAACAATAATCTACAATAATTTATATTATGATAATTATACAATTAAAATTATATTTAGCTAAAATGGTAGTAAAAAATGACATCCTATGCCTGTAATTTCTGTATGTTTAAAACTTGGTCAATTTAAAATTTATAAATGTAAAACTAATAATTTATTTTATTTAGTATTACAATTAAGTTTAAAAGGTATTTATTAAATGAACATATTAAAATAAAATATCTGAGTACGTTTTCAAATAAATGATTGTACAAATATTTAAAAAATAATTCAAATTAAAGTTATAATATTAAAGGTAGGGTATTATTATTACTTTTTTCTTTTCAACCAATGTCTAAAATTTAAGTGCTTGAAATAAACCCAGACATTTATGATCAGCTGCTATTCCATATTGCCATAGCAACGGGACAAACTTACCTGTAAAAACTTAAAAGAAGTAAAGAGTTGTGGGTAATGGTGACAAATTAAGATATCAGCTGATTGGAGACTATATGACCTCTTGGCAAAATTCAGTCAATTTTTATTAAATTATAATGCATCCAGGACATTGTCGAATTAAACTTTAAATTAGCTAATTTTAACTGTCTTCTTCATAATGTCAGAGTAGACAAATTCTCTCTGGGCATTTTGCCTTACTGGTAAAATGTATCTTTTCTTTGAACTAAATAGATAAACTACAGCAACAAGGATTGTCATCAAATACTATTTTTAAAGAAAAGCTTATGAGATACTCATTATAACAGCAGTTAAATCATTTGTCTTTTCTTGAAAAATGAAATAACTTGTTTGGAAATTATAGTGATTATTTCCCTATGGATTAAAGAAAGTTAAAACTTTATGAATCTTAATCAACATATAAATTTGCAGCTTTGGAAAAACTACTTAATTCTTAATGAAGTTAACTCAATCTATAGATTATTATTTATTTGCTACGTCTTTTAAATTATTAAAATGGTCTGGATTAAGCAAAATAAATTAAGGGTATTTAAATCAAAGATTATTAAACTACTGCTCTTTAAACTACATGATAAATGCCAATCATAAGGATACTGTAATAATGGATTTAAGATTATGAATGCCATAATTTGAAAATATGATAAATGTCATAAATTGATAAGCAGGCATTCTTAATTGGATTAATATGATAATTGTGCAATCTAGGGTAAGATTACTAAGTGTTTTTATTAAATCTCTTAAAATAATTATATTAAGTGTTACTATAGGTTTAAACCTATGAAATTAATTACCATGTGCTTTTGATTTAATGTTTAGTGCTTATATTAAGTTATTGCCAATAAATTATAAATATTGGAATATTCTAAAAAAGTGTAAATATTTCCACAGGATGTTATACCACTTGTGAAAGTAGGATTATGTGTTTAAAGAATTACTCAGTAAATTTTGCTTATAATTGTTGAATTGTTTTGTTTATAGTTATTATTAGTGTAGTAATAAGTAAATAATAAAGTTCTCAAGATAATGCTGACATATGAAGATACAAATAACAACTTTATACCATTAGTGATAACATTGGCTATGAATTCAATATATGTGATTTCCATTTATATTGGAGATAGATTGCATTTTAGTTAAACTAACTTATAAACTTCAATAAACCTGGTCATGGTTGATTTACTTTACGTTTTATTAGTACTTAAATTCAGCTTCAAATTAATAGATAGCTAAATATTCTGAGTAGATGATTAAATCACTAAGGAATCTTATTTATGTTTCAAAACAAGCAAAACTCACTATACATATTGCCACACACAGCAAGCTAGAGTAATCAATGGATGCCAGAAGGCTTGTGCACAAAATCCCTATCTAGTGCCTACTCATCCAATATCCCCAGACTAGTTTCTGGCTTGTGGTCTTCATCAGTGAGGAGCACAAACCTTCTGGCATCCATTGATTACTCTAACTTGCTGTGTGTGGCAATACATATAGTGAGTTTTTCCTGTTTTAAAACAGTTATATACAAGCATAAGAAGTGGTGGTCATGTGATGTTTATTGAATATTTATCTATATAGTAGCTATGATATTTGTATAATTTGAAATGCTATACTTTGCAATAAAGCAATCAGTCTTATAGTAGCAATAAAACAGATCATATTTGTTAGTCAAGATATATTACTAACTAATCATTCAAACTTTAAATATAATATAAAATAATAAGTATAGCAAGATGTTCTAGTAAAAGATAAGAATGTCATAATTAATGAAGGTATGTATTTTATATAGCATTTAGGAATGCTAATTAAATAATTTGCTGACTCCAAAAGAGCTCTGATAGGAAGAGGTTGATAATCTAATTATTGCTACAAAGATAATTAAGGACATTATAAAACATCCTTATCCTCTTATAATTAAGATTAAGTTTTGATTTAATATTGTTCAACCTCTCCAATAGAGTACCAATGATTTTATTTGCTGGAGAATAAACTATAATATTTATTAATATTGATATATACATGTGTATATGTCATCTGGATAAACAATAAGTACTTTTATTTTGAATCCATGTTAGATGCCGTCACTTAATACTTGAAGACAATTGAACCAAAAAACTAACAATAAACATTTCTGTAAGATTAAGATTTATGCCTGAACAAGTATGCCAACAGCTCTTAATAAGCTTTTCAGAATATCCCTATTCCCAGAGCAATTTCATGTTTTTTGGCATTCCTCAGTGAGATGCTAGAATATTTAAGCATTAGATTTAAAATACCAGGCTTAGCTCAGCACTTTATCTAATGGTTAATTATTAAATAGAAAATCTGAAATGTTCAGACATCATTATGTCTTCAAATCCAGCTATCTAACTTAAATAGCCATATAGGACAGAAGAAAGTTCAGATATACCATATATTAATAAGTTTAGCAATATAAAATCACCAATAATTAAGAGCAAAACAATAATTGAAAGAAAATCAAGTCTTATATCATATGGCTTAATTTAATAAGCTTGTCTTACAAATGTTATATAATGAGCCTGCCAATAGCTCTTAACAAGTTTTTCAGAATATTCATATCTCCAGACTGATTTCATGCTTTTGACATTCCTCAGTGAGGTGTTAGGATATTCAAGCATTAAAATACCAGGTTGAGTTATTGGCATGATCATTATATAACATTTGTGATACAAGTTTATTAAATTAAGTCACATGATATATGACTTGATTTTCTTTCAAATACTGTTTTGCTCTTAAAACTTTCATGATTTTATATTGCTAAAGCTATTAATATGTGGTGTAACCGAACTTCTTTCAGTCCTATATGGATATTTAAGTTAAATAGATGGATTTGAAGACATATGGATGTCTGAAAATTTCACATTTTCTACTTAATAGTTAAATATAAGATAAAGTGCTGGGCTTGACTTGGTATTTTAAATCTAATGCTTGAATATCCTAATGTCTCACTGAGGAATGCCAAAAGCATAAAATCGGTCTGGAGATAGGGATATTCTGAAAAGCTTGTTAAGAGCTATTGGCACATTCATTATATAACATTTGTAATACAAGCTTGTTATATTAAGTCACATGATATATGACTTGATTTTCTTTCAATTATTGTTTTGCTCTTAAGGCTTTGGTGATTTTATATTGCTAAAGCTATTAATATATCATGTATCTGAACTTTGTTTTGTTCTATATAGCTATTTAAGTTAGATGGATTTGAAGACATGTGGATATCTGAAATTTTCAGACATGTCTGAAAATTTCAGATTTTCTACTTAAATAATTAATCATTAGATGAAGTGCTAGGATTGATCTGGTATTTTAAATCTAATACTTGAATATCCCAGCACCTCACTGAAGCATGCCAGAGGCATGCATCTGGTTTGGGGATATGGATATTCTGAAAAGCTTGTTAAGAGCTATTCGCACACTCATTATATAGCATTTGTAATACAAGATTATTAAATTAAATCATGTGATATATGACTTGATAAGAAAAATATGTATATTAACCTTATATTTTACTAGGGGAATTAATAAACATAGCCATAATCCTAATAGGCTTTATTTCTTTCTTATAATTCAATAAATAGGGAAGGTCCACTGTACAGAAAAGATTAAAAATTATAATTTAGCATTGCTTTTGACCAGTCCAGTTATATAGATAGCTATAACCCCCCCCCCCTCAATTCTATAAAACTGAATTAACGTTTGGCATACATTAAAGTTGTTTTTTTCTGCTAGGGTCAAATAAAATCTTTTATCTGCATATTTTTATTTGCAAGCAATTTCAATTTTTATTTTTCACATACCTGTCTTTGTACTATGAATCTGGCAGGCCTGTTTGAAAGCAGTGCTAAATTATAATTTTTAATTTTTTCTCTATAGTGGACCTTCCCTATTTATTGAATAGCCATAATCTGGGGAAATTTTTATTGGCTCTCTTTTCATGTTAGGTAAATCAATCACTATTATTGGTAAGATGACAGGTTATATAGTTAAAAGTGAATTTAAAAAGTCTATTATTTTACTGCCTATTATAATAGAGTGGTAGAAGGTTACCCAAAATGTCTTCTGAACAGATTTTATTTACCAATGCATAGCAAAAATATGTGTTTCAGTTTTTCTCCTTTTTCAAATAGCGCAATTGAGTTTTTTTATATATGTGCAAACAGAAATCACACGCATAAAATTGATAGTATAGAAAATATACAAGATAGGATGCACTAGACCAATTACAATAAAGCATAATTATAAATTTATTTAAACGCACATTAATATATTAAATAATATTTACTAAGGCTTTAACCTTAGTAAATATTACTTAATAAAGCATAATATTTAAAACATTAATGTAATAGTTATATAACAAGAATTGAACAACCAATATTACACTTAATTAGAACAATGAAGTTTAACTTTTTTTTTGGGGGGGGGGAGGTATGTGTGTGCGTTCTTGAATTTTTTTATAATAAAATATATAGTCAATTTAAAAAGTTATTCGTGTAAAATGATTAAATGGAAATTGGTTTTATTGATTATTAAAATTCAACTAATAGATTATTTATTTAGTCAAGCATTGGTGGCCTAGTGGTTAGCATAACTGCCTTCCAAGCAGTTGGCCCTAGCTCGCTTCCCAGTCAGCGCATTGCCATATCAAAAAAAAAAAATATTAATAAAATGTTGAGAACTTTAAAATGTAATCAATTAAATTATTATTGTATAATATTCTGATGTTATAAATTGTTTATATGCAAAATAAATAATTGTATATTTTATCTGTATACTAATAATCAAAATTTAGCTATAACATTATTTTTTTAATATTTAAGTGTATTTAAAAACAATGTTTCACAATTTACTCTTTTAAAACATCCAGACACTCAAGTTCACCTGCTCTCAATTATTACATAGCAATAGAACAGAATTTATCCATAAAATCTTAAAAAGTATAGAACTCATGTAATATTAGATGATATCACAGACCACATGATAAGCTATAAATATCACTCCCTGTCAAAATTTAAACAGTCTTTACTAAATTACAGTGCACTAAGGATTATATTTAATTAAATTTTTAAATTAACCATCTTATTCACCTTTTGCAACATGGAAGAGTAGAGGAACCTACTAAGCATTTTGCCTAAAATGTATCTTCTCATCAGCCTAAATGGACAAATTACAAACAACAATAAAGATTATCACCAAATATTATTTAAAAGGAAATCAAACTTAATTACCAATGGAGTATATAAAATCACATGGGATGCTATTACATATAAATTATTTCAGAAATCATTTCTATGAAATTGGAATAACTAGCTTGAAACAATATTAACTGCCTCTCCCTATGGATTTATTAAATATTAGAAACTTTGTACAAATTATGGATTAGCATTCAACATATAATTGTTCTCATATGAAGGCTGTTTAAAATCTTAATGAAGATTGGGGAAAGTAACTTGAGTTAATGGATTATTTATTCTCTGCCAGATCTCATATGTTAATAAGATGACCTGAACTATAACTGGATGAATTTGCTTAAATTAATGGATTATCAAACTACTGATTTTAATGTATGGGATAACACTAACCATTAGGATTTTATTTTCTTATTGACTCCTAAAGGATTAACTTGCTCACTGTATGCAAAACTAGTTTTAACGTCAGCCCAAGGATAACGGATTTATAATTATTGATGCTATAACCTCGAATATGACAAAGACAGTATAAATTTTCTAAAATGGATTAATTGTTACAATTGCACAAGTTGGAATAGAAGTAATAATTGTGATTTACTGCAAATCTTTGGAAAAATCATTCTGCTAATCTCTGCTTCAAATCTTAATTTTTGAATGGATTAGTCTATCATGTGGATTTAATGTTAAGTGTATATTATTAAAATTATTTCAAGTGAAATGTCAATAATGTTTGGATACTGCTTCAAAAGTATGATATCCCCAAATATTTTGTGCATGGAATTTGTGGATTAGTTGTTAAAAGTGATTATCTTCAGAATTTTATTCTCAAATTATGGAATTGTTTTCTTTATAGTTATTACTGTTATAGCTATAATATTAATAAAGTTCTCAAGATAATGCTGGTATATAAGAAGGTACAGGTAACTACTTTATAATAGTAGTAAGACATGATTATAAATATAATTTCTGTTATTATATTTTGTATTGGACATAAGTTGCATTAAGATAAATTAAGTTATAAAACCCATAAACCTGTTATATTTAACCTACTTTATGTTTTCACATTGTTTGGTCATAAATATCCTGAGTAGATAATTATATTACCAGGGAATAATTATCTTCATTGTGCCTAGTAAAGATTATATGGCAGCTACATCATGCAACAAAGCAGTCTGGTGGTATTAATAATTTTAAACTTTTTAGTTAGTTCGGGTTTACTCCTAACCAAATATTGAAACTGTAACATATAAAATAGGCTAGACAATGTAGCAAGTTATGCCACAAAAAATACAATGGTCAGATTTTATGAGGTTATATACTTACATAGCAATGATATGATTACCAGGTAAATAATTCACTTGTTCCTAAAAGGATTAAGAAACTATACCGAACTTAGAAATAAGATTGCTAGTGGACTTATTATCCTTGTGAAAAATTTAATGACATTGTGAAACATTCCTATCCACCTGTAATTAATGGTAGAGATTGAATGAATAGTGTACATAAAGTGCTGGGCTTGTCCTGGTATTTTTAATCTAATGCTTGAATATCCTAGAACATCACTGAGGAAGTCAATAACAGAAACTGGTCTGGGATTTGGGATATTCTGCAAAGCTTAAGAGCTTATTTGTGAGCTCTATATATAACATCTCTAATATAGTGTTTTGTATTTGCATCACATTATTGATCATACCCATAATCATAACCCCATATTAGATTATTTAAAGAGAACAAATAGTACTATTTGTAATTACTTTGCAAAGAACTTTTGATATTAAAAGTACATTTATTGTTCACTAATATTTTGCTGTTTTTATATAATTGTTATTAATAATAAAGTCTGTTATATTTATACTATTGTCTGCCATTATGGAAATCATCATCTTTGCACATTATCAAAATAAAAGAAGTCATACTTCCATTTTGTTAAATTCATTTCCTTTATTGAATCCATTTGTATCATTTATTGTTTTTGTCTCTAGTTGAAATACATAACCTTGGATAAGTTAAAGCTAAATTTTAATTTTATAATTCGAAATAAATATGTTAATTAGATTTAATTAAGAACCCTGAGAAAATTAATTAACTTTACCTTTAATCTAGGAGTGAGAGAGTTAGCTGCTAGCCATATCTGAATAAACATATTCATTAATTTAGAGTAAATCTTTATCCATTGTACATTGCAACACAGTTAGTGCACATCAGAACAGATTAAGAATATTTTGGTAAATTCATAAAAGTACCCTAAGATATTTAACCATTGTAATAATTATACATATGATTTTTATACAATAATTATTTATTATTATTGCTAGAGGGATAAAACAAATATATGTTCATTTTAATTTCCTTTTCTTAAAAGCACAACCAGTCTCCAATGCATTCCACATAAATGCACTCATCTCAACCCATTGTTTTTTGCTCCTGCCTGATTGCAACCTGAGCTTTCCCGGTTACAATATATGTATATTTAATAGATAGGGTATATGAGCACAGACTTTCACAAGACCCACCACTCTCCACCCTATCTCATAACACTGATACACTTGAACACATATATGTCAAAAAGATAAATAATCACCAATATACATATTTCATGCTAAACCAGCAATCATCAATTGGTCCAGATTACTATCTCCACACATATAAGCTATAAGTGCTCAGATATATATTAAGATAGCCAATCCTCATACTTCAATGGACAGGCTTCAATCTACTCCACACTCCAACTCTTCAACCATCCATCCAATTGAAAATCTGATGATGGATTGCTCAAAGGCCACCCTGATGCCGAGATGCTTGTCACACTCATGTTGACCTAATGTCAATCTGACCCCTCATGTACAGGATATAGTCTATTTTAATACATATACAAGGGATGGGCAGACATCTCTACTATGTAATAGCTGAAACACAATGCTTCTGTAAATTGGTTTTGTATTTAAAAAACTATAAAAATGTAAATGTATTGGCTTTAATTTTGTATTGTTAAACAAATGTATTCATCACTGTCATTGGTTGAATAGCATAGAATATAATCCATATAAAGTTCAAAAGTCTCTTATAGTAGTATTTAAGAGAATGTATAATTTTTATAAAGCATTTAAAAATGGCTTCTCAAGCATACTTTTATGATCAATGCTTATATAAAAATATGTATGCTTATTTTTGTCATTATTCTTATTAAGAAATAAAACTATTAAATTGTATAAATAGAGACAATTAAATTTCAGATTACATTTTTATTTACTTGGAGAACAAACAGTCCTATTTTATATTTTGTGTTTTTGTGTGTGTGGAAGCTAACGTATTTAGATTTAGTAATATTTATTGGTTTACTTTACTGGAATATTTATTAAATAATATTATTTATTAAAAGGTTAATTTAAATCTAATCGAAATAAATATTTGAAAACTTTATAGTTTTATGATTTATTTATTTTAAATAAATTTTTGTAATATTATTTTAAAATCCAGAAATAAAAGTGAAGCAATTGAGAAAGATTGCAATTATTATTTTCTTTTAACTTCATATTTAAATGTTGTTTATAAAATATTATCATATTGATTCAAAAATCTTAGCATCCATCATTTTTCCCTGCAATAACCATGACATTCTTTTCCGGATTTTACAGGAAAGAGCAAAAAAAAAACAACAGAATGCATAATGGGAAATATATGGAATCAAACATTAGGTGACTAAACGGGTATAAAAGCTGCGTTTTGGAAAAACCAGATAGTCTTTACAAATTCCCATTGCAGTCAAAATCTAAGTTTCAAATTTTTAAGTAGCCATTTTGTTTGTCATTTACATGATGATCAGCTAAAGTAACCAGTCTAGGTATTTTGCCTCTGCTGATTAAAAATGATTTCTCATCATACTAGGAAAAAGATGAACAACAACAAATAAACCATGAAAACATCATTAATTAACTAATTAATTGTCTTCACGAAATCTCATTTATTATAGTTAACTCTTAATGAAAAATGGATAAATTAATTTAAGGAATGCTGTCTCACAACTTCAAAAATAAATCGCTGGATTTTTTCAATTGAAAATAATAGTAAATAGTTGATATAATTGGGAAATTATATTTAGTAACTTTAAATAAGTTGCTGGTGTTTATTTTCAAATTATTGTAAAATAATTTTCTTCAAGAAAATACGCATATTCGTTTCAATATTGTGAATTTATCTCGTCTTTAATTATGCAAGGAAAAATCTTAAATAATACGTTTTTAAAATCAAATATGCCTCCATAAACTTTGTTGCTTGGAGAAACACTTAACTTTAATTCAAAGATTAATGAAAATCACGCTGTTTGTGAATTATAAATTGTTTACTTGATCAGATATACTTCAAGTGAAAGAAGAACTGAATACTAATTTTTTGGATAAAATGATAACATCTTTTCAGATGGATTAAATTGCTGTATGGAATAAAATACGATATTTAAATAGAATAAACACCGAAGTTTAACTTAGATTAAAAGTATACTAAAGGAATTTATTAATCTTGGTATTATGCTCTAGAAAGGATTATATTATAAAATGAAATTAATTCTGCTTTACATCATTTTTGTTGATGTTATTTTAAAAGTGTTTGTGAATTCCCAAAAACTTCGGAATATTTTTCAGATATCAATATTTCATTGGGATAAATTTTTCAATCATTGGAGGATTATTTAATGCACTTTCTCATATTGTTTCTTTCTTAATTAGTTATTATTATTATTATTAATTATAGGGGATTTGAATATAGACTTGTATTCAAATATTATGCTAAAGTACAGGTAATATTTTTATTTAATATTATTATTGTTAAATGTGATTTCCCTTAGTTTTAGGTTGCATAAATGTAAGTAACTATTAAATTTATATAAACTGTGCTATTATATGTTTTATGGGTTCTTAAGTTTCAATCTCAAAGTTAAAAGGAGCTAATCATCCTTATTTAAATGGGCAGATATGTAAGGAATATTTTACGCATCACTCTTATGTGTTAGTAGTAATAATATGGAATAAGGTATTCTAATGATCTAATTATGTTTTATTAGTAGAGTATCACTCCTAACACTTAGACCTGCAAATGAATCCAGTAAAAGATCTTGAGACTAAATAAATAAGTCCTACGTAGTAAATATTATTTAGGTATGTTAAGCAATAATTGCACTTATTTCTTTTAAAAAGAGTGAAAACTTCTCCAGCATTATCAAATGAGATTGATCAATAATTGATTAGTTAGTGAAACAAACTAATTAAGGACCACATAGAGCATTTATCATTATGATAATAATTATTATTATTCAGTATTTGAATTGAGGATCATTTTGAAATAATAAATGACATTCCTATTTAATGTTAGATTTAGGAAACAAATATTAATATTTATTAGACATTTTATATAATTTTCTTATTGTTATTATTCATTTTTATTATTTAATTTATATTGCATAATTAGACATTTTATATAATTTTCTTATTGTTATTATTCATTTTTATTATTTAATTTATATTGCATAATAAATTAATTATTAATTTTTTAATACTTCTCTTTTGTCGTTATTAAAAAAGCATTTTGACTGCCTATTTATGATATAGAGGTCATATTTGAGATATTAGATTACATACAAAATCTGTGCGGATTAATATACCATTATTGTATTGATGCTATTTAAAATACAAAGGTATTGGGTAAGATGATGTACATAAAATCCCTTTTACATTATCGTATCCTAAAAATGCATAAACACACTTTACATTCATACATTTATTTTCTTATTTGATATAACTTTAAGATAAATCACTAATCAACTTTATATTTAAAATTGCTAGCTTTGGTTTCAAAACACAGATTAAATTATATATATAATAAACATCTTCACACTTCCCCAATTCTTTTCAAATTCATATAAATAAAGCTATAATAAAAGACAAATAACCCCCAAGATGCATTTCAAGCTGAACCACCACTCATCAGTTGGCCCAGGTCACTATCTCTCATATATATCTCTATTATATGCAAAGTATTTAAATATCTAGAGTAAATTGTTACATTTTCATTTACCATTGTCAAACTCCCTCCACTCACAACTTTGACGCCATCCATTTCAGATAAATACACTAATGATTATTACTAATCATTTTCGAAACTAGAGATTATCTCTAGCACAGATATAAACTTTAAACCTCAGTTAAAGATTAATATATCTGATTTTTAAAATTCACACACATGGAGTTATTCATGGTTTCAGATTAAATTACTCTTGATTAGTTCTTGAAGTAAGAAACGGTATATTTGCAAAACACTTCCATTAAAATACACCGAGATTGAGAGTACACATATTATTGAATAACCCTGAGAAATTTACTTATTATTTTATTAAATTAAAATCTATTATTAAAATACAGAATAGTTTTAGATTATGTGGAAACATAAAACTTGATTGTATTAATTAGTTAGTGATAGTAGCAATTCTTCCCACATTATCGATACACCGTCACACTCAGCCATTTTCTCCTTTTTATGATTTCAATATATACACATACAAATACATCATCTTTACTGTATAATGCATTTATGTAAAGATATTTTAAAGTACTTTGCAACTCAAGTGCTTTTAAACAGAGTAGCACACAGCATTTGTGTTAATCATTTATTTTAAAAGATTTTAATAACAAAGCAAATGATTAAATTAGAGTGGATCATATTCAAGTATTGAGAGCAATGCATATGAATTTCCATTATTCTTTTGATTTACAGATTATGAAAAGGCATTTGATTCTATAAGCATTTCTTCAGTGATTGTAGCATTGGATCATCAAAGTATAGACCCAGGATATTGTCATATTCTGAAGAATATTTATAAAAATGCAACAGCAACAATTAGATTACATAATGATATTAGGAAGATTAACATTGAGAAAGGTGTATGGCAGAATGACTTCATAACTGCAAACTTTTTCCGAAAGTTTTGCAAGAAGTATTTTGAGGATTAAAATAAGAAAGGGAATAAAAATAACATAATTTTTAAAGGTATGGATTAATATGAGCATTGAGTGTGATATATATATATATTTATTTATATCTTAATAATTTTAATTTTAACACAAAAACAATACTAAATAATAGTAATATATATTAAAAATTAGTGTGACATTTGCTACTCTTGGTTTAAAATTATTTTACTAATCCTTGGCTCCAATGATGTCACCGCAACTTGTAAAAGAGCTTCTATTTCAATCTGAAAGTGATACTTGTTTTTAATAGCTGTTACTGTTGAAAACGTTTTTCACACAAGTAGGTTGTTGTGAATGGAGTCAGATTTATTAGCTATAAAGAAATATATAAATGATTGTAATTTTGAACTTAAAATACAAAATAAATTACAATTATATTAATATAATTTTTGTGTAAGTTTTTTTGTAATTATTTGTTTTCATTTTGAGTTATATGAAAGTAAAACTAAATTTGTATTTATATGTTTTATAATTTGTTAAAGAATTATGTTTTATTTTGTTTTTTGTTAATATAATGTTTATTTTCTTTCATAAAAATAAATAAATGTATAAATACATATTTATGTTTTATATGTGTAATTTTCTAATTCATATCTACAAAAATTATTTAAGGTTAATAATGAATAGTATTCTATTCTTTAATAATTTTTATAGATGTGTTTTTCTTCAAAATGCTTAATAAAATTTTTGAGTTTTAGTTCACCCAATTACCAAAGGTGTGCCATAATTAGATTTGGTGCTTAGTCAATTGTACAGAATTCAGTATTCTTATTTCGTTACTTTTTCTATGCTGCTGACTGAGTAGCGGTTAATTAAACACCTTTGAGGTAGATATTTTGCAAGTCACAATAGTATTTTGTAACAAATCAATTAGCAATATAATGTTCTTGTTCTATTTTACATATAATAATACAGCTTAAACAAAATTCATTTTTTATTTAAAAAATTTATTAAATGAACTTAGCAAATTTAATAATATCAAAATTTCTTTACAAACCATTAAATTTATGTCATGGATCACCAGTAGTCTGCGAACCACCGTTTGCTGACCACTGATCTCGATTTTTTAGATAATGTAGTTGTTTTTGCAGATAATGCTTTGGTGCTTCAGGAAATGTTGCAAGAGTGAAAGCAAGGAAATAGAACTAAAAGTTAATGTTAAAAAAACTACAGTAATATTCAATGGATTTTCTCAAAAGATAAAAATAAAGATTGATAATAGTGAGTTAGAAGAAGTTAAAAACTACAAATACCTTGATCAGAAATTACTACAAATGGAAACCTAATTGATGAAATTAATCATAGAATTAAACTTGGTTGGAATGCTTTTGGTAGAAATAACTTAATATTGAAAGGAAACATGCCTGTGTGTTTGGAAAGGATGTTTTTTTTAATGAATGTGTTTACCAGTTCTTATTTATGAATCTGAGACTTGGACACTTAATAGAAGAGCAATACAAAGACTTTAGACCTCTCAATGAAGTATACAAAGGTGCATGCTATGAGTAGCAAGAAGACATCAAAAACAAAATACACGAGTGAGAGAAAAAGCAGATGTTACTGATATCATTGAAGAAATTAAGAGACAAGTGGAATTGGGATGAACATATTGCTACAAAAGATGACAATAGATGGACAGTTGAAATTTTAAATTGGAGTCCAAGAGATTGTAAAAGACCTAGAAAGAGACCACATGTAGATGGATGGGTGAAATAAGAAAGTGGGCTAGGTTATATGGAGAAGAAATGTTAGAGATCAGAGAAAATGGATTGAACTTGGAGAGATCTTCATCCTGCAGTGGATTGATAATAGTTAAAAATGATGATGATGATATATAATCTTTAAAAGAATAATGCATTTATGTAAAGATATTTTAAAGTAATCTGCAACTCAGTTGCTTTTAAACAGGAATAGCACACAGCATTTGTGTCAATCATTTAATTGAAGGGATTTTAATAAATAATGAAATGATTATTTTTGTCCCGTATGATGAGATTTGACAATGTGCATTATAATTGTTTAACAGTGGGATAATTAGTAAAAATATTGTATTCTGCATTACCCATTAAGTATTATATATATATATATGTAAGATTACAAAAAAAAAATTAAGCCAGATGTCACATGACCTAATTTAATAAGCTTGTATTTACAAATGTTATATATATAGAGTTCACAAAATAAGCTCTTAACAAGCTTTGCAGAATATCTCCAACCCCAGACCGGTTTCTGCTACTGGCATCCTCAGTGAGGTGCTAGGATATTCAAGTATTAGATTAAAAATACCAGGACAAGCCCAGCATTTTATTTAATGTATAACTATTAAGTAGAAAATCTGAAATTTTCAGATATCCATGTCTTCCAATCCAGCTATCTAACTTAAATAACCTTATGGGACTAAATTAAGTTCAGATACACCATATATTTAATAAATTTAGCAATATAAAATCACCAAAGCCTTAATAGCAAAAAGTAAAATTACAAAAAAAAAAATTAAATCAGATATCACATGACATAATTTAATAAGCTTGTATTTACAAATGTTATATATAGAGCTTGCAAAATAAGTTCTTAACAAGCTTTGCAGAATGTCCCCAACCCCAGACTAGTTTTTGCTACTGGCTTCCTCAGTAAAATGCTAGGATATTCAAGCATTTAATTAAAAATACCAGGACAAGACCAGCTCTTTATCTAATGTATAACTATTAAGTAGAACATATAACATATGTAAGAATTATGGGATTAATGTTTATTTATAATATTTAAATTTTTCTATTCAAACTATATATTTAATGCAGTCCATCATTATTAAATCCCCAGAACAATTTTTGTCTTAAAGTTATGTATTGATTTTTATCTTGAATTATATATCGAGCAACCATCTTTACCTCATTTTTCTATACAAAATAAAAGCTCGAAATTCAAAATACTTTAAGGTTTTAACCTAAGTAAATCTATTTGAATAGTTACATAGATCTGACTTTGCAACAATAATTATATATTTCAATAATTTTTTTTTCTTCTAATTTTAGGAGCCTTTACTCCCTGGCTAGAAATGTTATTAGTAACAAATCATTTTATTCTTTAACTTACACAATATATGATAAAATAAAAGAAATTATACAAGAATTAGTGATGACCTGGTCAATTTTTAAGTAGTATGCTTTATGGGTAAAATGAAACATATCAAACTTGTACTCAATTTATTAAAAAACAAACTTACATGAAAATGAATAAAAAGAATTTTTATTTAAAATATAAAATCAATTCTTTAATTTTTAGCTTGACAATTTTTCAATCAACTTTTCGTTAAAATTTTTTATTTGTGAATTCAATGGACAGAGAAGTTAATGACCGTTGGTTTATATTATTTCTTTAAAATGACTATTCTTTTTTAAAGTAGAAAAACATCTTTCTGATTCTGTTGTAGTTATTGGAATTTTAACCAATATTTTTATAACTTTGATTGTTTCAGTAAATCTACTTGTCCTTATTTACTTCAGTTTATAGATTTAATAATGCAAGTAATCTATTAAAATTATGAAATTCTTTTCGAAATAAAATACTTGTAATTCCATTTTTAATTTTTCTTGAACCAAATTTGAATACTTATTGCATGTTTCCTTTATTTTAAAATTGGTAATTTCTTACAATATTCTAAAAAAAAATTGATAAAATAGTTTAGCAACTGTTAAATGATTCATAATAGCAAATCTTTCTTTTGCCTTTTCATATATATGTTCACATACTTCTTTGTTCTTCATAATTTTACATATGCTGCCAGATTCACAAAAGGTTGAATTACAAATTTCTGAAATTACTTTTTAAATTTTGTTCAATGTTCTTTGAATTTTATAAGCATTAACATTTCTAAACTGTATTTGGTAATATTTTGACATGTATATAAAAAATTCCCGCCCAAATAAAAAATGTTTCATTTTTAAATAATCCTAAAAATCCCATTGAAGCTTGTATTGTTTTATCAGTAATTTTTAAGGGCTGAAATTTTTTAAAGATTTTATAAGATTGTCTTTGCTATCAAAAACTATATTAACTGTTTTTCCATTAAAATTTCAACATGTGTTCAATGATTTTGGAATATGGGCATTAACATGTTTATCTAAAGTTACAATTTCTGTGGAGATTTTAAAAAGAATGTTGCTATTCCTATCAGATTAGCAAAAAAAAAAAAAAAATCATGCAGATTAAATGCATGCAAGAACATATTTCATAATAAAGTTTAGTTGATATGCATACAATGAATAAAATGTGCATTTCGAAAAAAAAATGTATTTTATGTTGCACACCTCCTTGCTAACCCTTCTTAACATTATCTCCATGTATGTTTGAGCTATTAATTTGCTTGACTTTCTTTTTAATATTTTACGAATTTCATTAAGTAAACATTTAGATTTTCTATTTGCACTTATATTTTCAAGACTAAAAAAATCCCTAAAATTACTCATAAATTACTGCATAAATCTTATAATGGAAAACAATAATGGATTGTGTATTTTCAAAAATGTCCGTAGTACTATCAGCTTTGATAGTTCCATGTGATATTTCAATTTCTGAAGCTATTTGTTCTTGACAAATTTGCAACATGTTTTGTAACAATTCATTTGGGATAGTTTTTGATATCCTTTTAAAGACTGAATGGCTATCCAAATATTTTTGTAAAGGTAAATCAAAGGTTACAGTAAAATTTATTATTCCATTAAAAACTCCTGGGTTTTCTGATGAATCATTTCCATTATGTCCACATAGTGATAATTTGAATTTGCTATAAAGTTTCATAATATCTTTCGTTTTTGATAATCTTTCTTCTTTTTTTTTTTTCACTTACTCGTTGTGTTTCAATTTTGCTGTTTTATAAGCCTAAGCTAAGTTATTCAGAAATATTAATTTACTCCAAAAGTGATTTTCAATGGGCTTTTGTGAATTTTTATGTTTTTAACATTTTTCTTTCATTTGACTTATATTAGTAAAACCACTTACATTTTATACAGTATTGCTGCAAAACATAAGCAGTGAAGGTGGAACAAAGTATTTCTAATTTTGCAACCACAAACCATTTTATTTTTTCATATCAATCTAATGTATTTTTTGATTTTACTAACTAATGTTTGACAAATAGTAATATATGGAGTAGATTGACTTTTACTTTTTATTTCAATTTTTTCATGTAATGACAATTGAGAATATATATATATATAATATTCATCACTAACACTCATCATAGTAAATATTTAAAATAATACTTCTTTTATTATTTTGTTATATCTTTCTGTAATAAATATCTATATGTTAATTTATAAATGTTAATTACAAGAAAAAAACAATATTTTATTGCTCATCATCAATAAAAACAATTACATACCAATATCAAAAAACTACTCATATGCTACTTATTTCGCACATTGATAAGAGCAAACAAACTTGCTGAAATTCACCAAATATGACATTTCTGACAGTGCTATAATTAGCAGCATCTTTAATAGAAACTCAAGCATTGGTTAAAATAATTATTTTTAAAAACATTTTATATTGGACTATTTCCATCATCTAATATGTGTATTGAATGTCTTTAGAAAAATTTAACAAAAATGGATAAGTTAATAAAAGGAAGAAGAAGTAAGGATGAAGAACAGAAGAAAGAAAGGAAAGAAGAAGGAAGTAATATATGTAATTTAACATCAATACAATTAAAAGAAGAAGAATTAAAAGTAATATGTAAAGGATTAAAATTTGTGCCATATGGGGATAGTAATGATAAAAAAAGATATGCTGGAGGTACAGGTGGTAATGGAAAAAATAGTACAAAAGTATTTGGAGGAGAAATATAGAATATATTATTATGAAAATAAAGATATATATATATATATATTATAAGTAGGGATGATAAAAGGTGGATTGAGAGGTTGAGAGAAGAGGTGAATAATATGATATATAAAATGAAAAATCAAAATGCTAATAATTTTAGGGCTAAAGGAAGGATTAGAATAGAAGAAGTTAGAAATATAAAAAAGAAGTATGGAGGGGATATTATTTTTATAAAGTCAGATAAGGGTAGTAAGTTAGTAATGATGGAAAAGAAAGAGTATGTTAGGAAGATGGAGAGAATGGTAAAGGAAGAGTTTTTTATAAAGATAAGAAAAGATGATACTAAGTCTATTAATAAAAAAATGCATGAGATGGTTAAAGGGTTGTATAATAAAGGAATAATAGATAGAAGGGTATTGGGAGAAATAGTAAGTAAAGAATGTGAAGTAGCAAAGATTTATGGGGCACCAAAGATTCATAAAGAAGGAATACTTTTAAGGGCCAGTGATTAATGGAAAAGGGGCATATTATGATAAAGTATCAAAGTGGTTAGGGAATATTTTTAAGAAATATGTGAATAAAAATAGTCAGACATATATTAAGAATAATAAGGAATTGGTTAAAGAGATTAAAAGAAAAGCAAAGGAGTATAGTAATTATAAATTAACATTGATAAAAATAGATGTAGTTTCAATGTATATGAATATTAATGTAGAAAAGGCAATTAGAATAGCAATAAATAAGTATAATAATGATAAGGAAAAGGAGATAGAGATACCTATAGATAAGTTAAAGAATTTAATGGAGATGTGCTGTAAAAATGTGACATTTGAGTTTAATGGAGGATTTTATAAGCAAAAGGAAGGGTTATTGATAGGAGGTGCATTGAGTGGGGTTTTGAGTGATATGTATATGCAGGAGATGGAGGAAGTAATGATAGAGGATGAAAATGCACCGGTAATGATTAAGAGATATGTTGATGATTATTTATTAATATTTAATAAAAGTGAATGGCAAATTAAAAAATATATAGATAAAATTAACAAGGTGGATGAAAAGTTAAAATTTATAGTAGAATGGGAAAAGGAGAATAAATTAGCATATTTAGATATATTAATAAGGAAAGAGTATGTTAAGGGAAGATGTGAATTGGAGACAGAAGTGTATAGAAAAATAGGTAATAATAATATTGTGAATTGGAGGTCTAATATTGATAATAGGTATAAAATTAATTCTATAAATTCAAGGATGCATAGGGCTATTAGTTATTGTAATAATAAAGAAGATTATGATAAGGAGGTAGGGAGGATAGTTGAAAATTTTAAGGATAGTGATTTTCCAGAAGAAGTGTTAAGAAAGAATATAGAAAGAATAGAAGAGAAATTTAAAGAGGAAGAAAAAGAAGGTAGAGAAGTTGTAAGGAAGAAAGATAATAGAGAGAAGTATATAGGAATTAAAACTAATGATAATAGAGTAGTTAATGGGATAAATAGAATTATTAGAACAATTAATAAAACTTTTAAGAATACTATAAGGTATAGAATAGTGAATAGAAAGAGAAAGAATGTGATGGACATATTAGATAATAAATATATTAATGAGGAGAGGAGGAATATTAATGGGGTATATGAAATAGTATGTAAAATATGCAAAGATAAAAGAATTAGAAATAAGTATGTGGGCTAAACAAAAGATTCTATACATACTAGATTGGTACAGCATAAATACGATAAAAGGTCACCAATATATATGCATATTATGGAAACAGGTCATAATATTGGGAAAGAGAGCATTAGAATGATTAGTTATACAGATAAAATAAGGGATAGGAAAATAAAGGAAGCAATATTCATAAAGAAAATTAAACCAAATCTTAATAAAAATGGGGGAGGGGTAAAAACAATAATAGCATAAAAGGAAATAATAGTATAAGAAAAAAGGAAGTTTTTTGGGGGTGTGATAGAAATAGTTTTTTTTAAATAAAAAAGGGAGAAAAAACAGAAAAGAAATATTAATAGTTATAAAAATAGTTAATAGAGGGAGGTGTAGGATAGGAATATGAAAGAGAGGTTAAAAAGGAAGTTGAATTACTAGAGTAAGATGGAGGATAGAGAAAGTTAAAAGAATAGAATAAGGTAAGAAGATTTTATATGGAATAATTAAGAAGGTAAAATGAATGGAAATAAGTATTTAGTTAGAATAAAAGATAAAGAAAGATTATATTGATAGTGATTAAATTTTTTGGAGTAGTGTAATTAAAATTACTTTATAATGTAAATATTATATGTATTAAAGTTATATATATATATATATAAAGAAAGAGGATAGAAAAGATTTTAAAAGAATATAAAATAGGATGGTAAATATGTTAAAGATATTATATGAATTGAAAAGGTTAGGAAATATATATTTTTTTTTAAAATTTAAAAGTTTGTTAGGAATTTAATAATTTTATATAAAATAATGTATTTTAATGGTTGTATTTTTATGTGTGTTCAAATTTTGTAGATCTGATGAAGACTGCATGGTACAGTTGAAACTGTAATCAATAATAAAAGTTTTTTTGCTAAAAAGTGAAACGTGTAAGATTTTTGAAATTCAATATTATATTATTTTTAAATATTCCAAATACATTCAACTGTTAGTAATAGCAAATCAAACAGGTTAGTATATGCACAACATTTTGAGAAGTATTATTATCCCCTCATCTTTAGATGTTGCTGGCCTGACAACTGAAGTAGTAGCATGGGATTCTAATCAGGACTCTTACATTCTTAAATATTGAATTTTATGGTAACGTGCTAAGCAATTGACCATCCTACCAAAGGCATCAGTCTGTAGAAATTTCATATACTAACCTATGAGGTTCCTCCTGATTTCTCCACTTTTTCCTAAGAGCAAAGTTGATTTGTGTTTTCCATACATTATGTATAGTCACACTAGATTGGCTTGTGGGATTTTTTGTCATTGTCATGTGAGCAGCTTCTTTAAATTTTCTTCTTTGTACTTTTCTTCTCTATCCAATATTTTTGTATTATCCCAATTGAACATATGTTCATTGGCACATACATGGTCTGCTACCTAATTCAATACTCAAGGATCTAGGTTTGAATCCCATGCTAGTACTGTCGCTGGTCAGGCCAGCAACACCTGAAGAAGAGGGGAGAATAATATCTCTCAAATCATTGCGCATATACTAACCTGTTTGATATGCTAGTATTAACAGTTGAATGTATTTGGAATATTTAAAATAAAGTTAAATTTTTCAAAAGACATTCAATACACATATTAGATGATGGAAATAGTCCAATATAAAAATACAATTTTAATAAGTTGTATTTACATAATAATTATGAAAAATGTTGAAAAATTGTTATATTGTTGATATTTTCAAGAACAAATTTAATCATTAATTTTCATATTTTTTTACAGGGCTACCTCAGTGTCACAGTGCTTATGTACCAATCACCAATAATACGCATTCAAATACTATCCCTAAAGTAGTTATTAGATTTCGGGTTTATCAGTAATTAAAATTGTTGGTGTTAAACATGATACTTTTTTTTCTCATGTGTCATAGCATCAGCCGGGAAGCGAACCTGCTAACCCAGGACAACTGCTTGTAAGGCATCTGCGCTGACCTCTCGACCACCAATGCTTTTTTTAATTTAAATAATTCAACTTCTGTCAGTTGTGATAAATTAGTTTTTAAAACATAGGAACAACTGGAACTAAATGATCATGCTAACAGAATATGATCATAATTGGAATTATAACGAAGTATTCTGATAATCTAATGTATTGATAGTTTGTTGATTAAATAAATATGTGTTGCTTTTACTGTTTAGCATAAATATCTACAATTTAATTAAATTTGAAGAAATCATTGATAATTAGTATTGGACTTTATTATGAAAGGTCAAAAATTCTTATTATTGGTGTACAATTGCTGATCTAATGTGTAAAGCTATGTAAGCAAATTGACTTGTATACAAAATATTACGATATTTGGAAGTTTAAACTATATGGCTGAATAATTGAGTAAAAAGCACGTGTAGATAAATACAATGAAAACTTAGAATCCAGAAATTGTAATCAAATTTCCACTACTGTCTATGAATTTATTAATTTTACTTAATTTATTTTATGACTTTTAATATTTACTAAAGCTGTAACCTGAAGAATATGCATCTACATGTCTTAACCACAAGCTGTGTAAGACCTGTAAAGGTCCCTACTATCACATTTTTACCTGCATATGCTTGTGGTTAAGACCTGTAAAGGTCCCTACTATCGCATTTTTACATGCATATTCTTCAGGTTACAGCCTTAGTAATAATTACAACTTTATGATTTTTAGAAAATTATTGTGTAAGATTAAATATATTAGAATCTTCATATGAATTTCTATCTGTTACAGATTTTTTTAATGATATCCCATAATTAAATGTTTATAAATGGAGAAAACTCAATATACACTCAATCATACATAATAATTCCAAATGTTTTAATAATACTTTTGTTATTTTAATGCCAAAATGTGATCGAGAGGTCAGAACAGCTGCCTTACAAGTAGTTGTCCCGGGTTAGCGGGTTCGCTTCCCGGCCGATGCCATGACACATGAGAAAAAAAAATATTTTAAGACTTAATTAAAGCATAATAATATTTTTTATTTTTTCTCGCAATTTAATATTTAATTTATGAAATTAAATGATTTATGATTTTTATTTTTTCATTAATTTTTATTTTTTAATAAAATTGGCGAATAATATAAAACATTAGTAAATCACACAATTTGTTTGTTAGTATAAAAATTTTGTGCAAAAAAGTCATGTCATTAAGTATCAATAGGTTTTTTTTATAAATATGTGTTATTTTAAGAAAATAGTATATAAAAATTTATCATATCTATCTATACATTTAACTCAATTATTATAATTTCTGTAAAGAAATATTACTATAAAGAGAAACTGTTTATATTGACAATGTTTATTTTCTGAATTGCCAATATATAATAAGTGGGAATTTTAATTGATATATATCCATTCATTTACATTTATATTGTAACAGGAACTGGGTTCAAACCCTGTTACAAAAGGAACGAAAATGTAGTTGTAGATAATTTTTATTTATTTATTAGTATTATATAATTATTTGTAAAAGTCGCACATTATTAGTATTATATAATTATTTGTAAAAGTCGCACATAACCAAGCGCACGTGTATTTGCTGGAACGAGGGGTGGGGGTATATATTATGAGTGGCATACGTATATGTAGGTAGATATTATTATTGAGAACAAGAAAGTAGAAATTTAGAAGACTTTAAAACAGATAAAAGAAAAGTTTCTTTTGCGAGTATAAATTTCCTGAATGAATTGGCCAAATGGATCGCATTGTTCAATAAAAAGAAAGAAAAAGAAAGAAAGCAAAATCCAACTGCTTGAATGGATATATATATATATATTTTGTGTGTGTTTGTTTTAATTAAATGGATTTTTAAGAAATAACTTTGATTGAGAAAAATGAACATGAAATGCCATTAGTTATTGAAATATTTTCGATCTATTTTGTGTGGTTAAAGTTGATAAAAGGGTTTGTAATTAAAAGTTCAGGAATTTAAAAAGAAAAAGAGAGATAAGCAAAAGTCAAGATCGCTAAGTGGTTTTCCTTTTGTTTGACATTTTTATAAGAAAATCTATTTTTGAAACAAAGGAATACCAGCGATCAGAAAAAAAGGCCACTGGGATTGATTAATTAATTTGAAAAAACAGACAGTTGAGCTCTGCTAGTCTTACGTGTAAGAATATTCTAAATTTCATTTGAAGAAAAGCTGTTACATTAGCTGAAAAGAAGAAAGTTGGAGAAGTAAATATTGCGAACTGAACTACATATATATAAGTGACCTCAACTACATATATATAAGTGACCTCATGGATCGCATGGGATAGAATCACCATCGTGCTTGGTCGGTGTTCAGACTCCAGCCATTTTAATATGCCACGTTAATATATTCTACAATCAACATCGCCAACTGCCCTACATAACTAAAGCTATTTGAATCCAGTGTAGATCGTATGCCATTCCGGAATCAACCCGAAAGAATAAAGAACAGAAGATTGAATACGCCACTTTAGAGGGACTAAAGGAATGAAATGTTAAGTGGAAGTGATGGATGCCATATTTGCCTAGGTAGGATTCCCGGAATCTTTTTGCGAATGCACTCGGAAACACATACGCCAGTTATTCAAATTGTACTATACTGGTAAATATACACTTATTATGCCATTTTCAATTTTTAAAGTTAATCCAACCTAATTGCAAAAATATTTCATACTATACCTGTATTATTAAATGTTTTTTTTTATTGTCTTCTCCTTAATAATATTTCATTAAAATATTTATTATATGTGTGCCATTTATTGATTGTGTTTTTTTTAATAAGTAATAGTAGATCTGTAGCTAAATTATTGATTTAGTGCGATACGCATTATAGAATTTATGAGTTCCAAAATCTTATACACATGCGTGCTGGTGTGAATTTAACAATAATTTATAGCGAGACAGATTAGATAGCAAAATATTTGAGGATTGTAAAAGATTTAGTTTAAACTTTAATGGGATAACAGAAATAGAAAGATATAGTTCGAATTGATTTGAAATTGCATTCCCTTTCGTTTCTTCTCCGGCGCATGGCGCTACCACCCCTGAGCATTAAGACGGACAACTAATTAAAAGGTTGAATCAAATAAATATTTAATGGACCCTATGATTCTTGTTGAATAATGAGTTTGGCGCTTGACAATGAACAAAAAAAAATACATTCGTTGTCCATAAACGTAGAGGTCTAGTTAAAGTTAAGTTAAAGCTGGGAGGGTTCGATTTCATTTTCTGATGTGTATGTGTTTTGCTGTTGGTTGCTTCACTTACCCCTTTGAATGACCCAAAGTTCGAGAAAATTTCACATAAGGGGTGAATGACTCGATTCATTTTCGGGAAAACTTCGTATGGGAAGGGCCGTTAGTTAATATATGCGTCACTGTAAAAATTCACCCTCAGAAAGAAAGAATAACTATAGAAAATTGGTTTGATAAGGATAAAGGTTTGAGCATCACATGATCACATTTCCTATACTAGCACATTAATTGTTGATAAACAGAGCAAAACTCTCCATACAGTACTGCCACCTGTGCTAAACAGAGGAATCAATGGATGCATTAGATCTTAAGATCTAGATGCAGTGCTCTCAGATCCAAAGCTCCTCACTGACAAAGGCCACAAGCCAGAAACTAGTCTGGGGATATTGGATGAGTAGGCATTGGATGGGGATTTTATGCACAGGCTTTCTGGCATCCATTGATTACTCTGTTTAGCACAGGTGGCAGTACTTTATGGAGAGTTTGCTCTGTTGATAAAGGTTTGAATTCAGCTAAATTATAATTTTAAAAAACGTAAACATACACTGAATAGGGTGCAATTGATACAATGGATGCTCAATGACGGGACTTTTTGAAGAATGGAGATTGATAAGGTGAATGCAGCTGAAGGATATAGAGGATGCATAAATCAAAAAATTTTTTTCTTTTAAAAAAAGGAAAAGAAAGAGAGGAAATATAGTTGTTGTTTTTTTAAGTGTAAAAATTAATGCTGTTGAGATAAATATTTTTTTTCTCGGGGAAGAGAAAAGTAATAATGGAATTTAATGGTAAATAGACAAATAGGGGGGAAATAATAAATACTATGTGGAGAAATGGTTAGTAGCTGGGACATTGAACCCGGCACGTATTGTTAATCTCCCTAAACAAAAATAATATAAAATCAAAATCATGGCAGTAGAACTGGTAAAAATCGAAATATTCAAGGGCAAAATGGGTGAAACACCGGTAAGACATGTGGGAAGCTTACAAAGGTATTTTAGGATAATTAATATACCAGAAAAAGGGAAGGTGATCATAGCTTACAACCACCTAGAAGAACATGCCCTTATGTGATGGAACTCACTAGCTGTTCATCCCGAGAGCTTCAGAAAGTACAGAGAAATGTTAGAGGAGACCTTTTGGTCAGAAGACCAGCAAGAAAGAATAAAATGGCAGGTGATGGGGCAAAAATATCAAGAGCATGGCACTGAAAACTGTGTATGCTTCTTTAGATGGCAGATGGTGCTGTTGAGAAGGTTAGAAGCATGCAAGATGTCAGAGAGACAGATAGTAGGGATAGTATGCCAAAACTTCAGCTTAACAATGAAGTGCATATTGGGAAGAGATGATAAATCAGCTAAGGAAATAGATAAGGGGTTGGGCATGTTTGAGGTAAGCAGTTATTGGCAGCCGAAGATAAGGAAGCGAGAGATGTAGGTGAAAGGCAGAAGCGGTATCATAAGGAAGAGGAAAATAAACCGAAAGATGACAAAAGAAATGGAGCAGGGTCGAACTATGCAGAAAAGGGAGGACAAATAGGGAACCTCATATGTTCATGGGAGGATAGACTTCCAGAATATGCCCCTCAAACATACTCCAAAATTATGATCACATTTGGGAATATTAAAGTAGCAACACTCATAGATTCAGGGAGCCAGGTTTCTGTACTATCAGAGAGGCTGTACCAACAAATCTTAAGAGAACAGCCGGGGATCCAAGTCCTTCCATTAAAAGAAACCCATGTCACTATGGTAAATAATCGCAAGGCAAAAGTAGAGCTCTGACAGGTATGGGCCGAGATGAAGATCAACGAGAAAGTCATTTCACACACCTTTTTGGTTATGAAAGATCTGATACATGAGCATTATTGGGATCGGATTTCTTGCACAGACATAAGTGTAGCCTTAATTACAAGAAAGGACTGCTATTATATGAAAACAAAGAACTGGAATTCGGAACCAATGTACTGTATGGTTCTATCAGATTACTCAAATAGGAAACACCATTAGAGAAAAGGTCAAGGAAGCCAAAATAGTGAAGAAGTTATGAGTTGGAAGAAATATTGATGAGGCATTGTCAGGTTTTTTTGGATGTACCTGGTACAATCCATGGGTTCGAACAGAGAATTCAATTGAGCCGGGACCAACCTTTCCAATCCAGGTCTTACCCTATACCACATCAATACAAAGAAGAGGTAAAGAAGCAACTTGATCAGATGATGGAATGGGGAATATTGTTGAAATGTTCATCACCCTACTGCAACCCTCTTGTGGTGGTAAAAAAGAAAGATGGAAATTTTCGATTATGCCTGGATGCCAGACAATTAAATAAAATAACTATACCCAATTGCAATGTCCCTCCACCAATGCAGGAATTGCTGGGAAAGTTTCATGGAAAGAAAATCTCCACATTTGACCTGACGGCCAGCTACTGGCAGATATTGCTACACCCTGAAGATCGTAAGTATACTGCTTTCAGATTTGAAGGCTACGGCTACCAATTCATTAAGATGCCCTTTGGTCTCATAAACCATGGGGCTGGGTTATTAAGGTGCCTGGATCATGTGTTGTCTCCAGAAGTCAAAGATCTGGTAACCATGTATGTGAATGATGTCCTGATAGCCTCATCCACATTAGAGGATCATCTCAGAGAAATAAACCTTTTCCTGGATGAATGCCGAAAAAGGGGAATCAAAGTAAATCTAAAAAAAAGCGTTCTATGTAGGGAAGAAGTTACATTTTTGGGTCACATTGTAGGAGCCCAGGGGATTCAACCTCATCATGATAAAGTCCTCACCATTAGGGATTATCCAACACCTTAGTCTAGGAAACAAATACGTTCCTTTTTAGACCTCTGCAATTTTTATCATCGTTTCCAGGAACGATTTGCAGACAAATCAGAACCACTGTTGAAACTATTAAGGAACCATGTCCCTTGGAGGTGGTCTGGGGAACAGGCCCAGGCATTTGAAGACATTATAGAGGGTTTTTTAAAACAAGTGATGCTCTCATTCCCTGATTTCAACAATCCCTTTTTGGTGCAGACTGATAGTAGTGGGTACGGGATCGGGGCTACATTATCACAAGTCAAGGATGATGGTGAAATGGGAGGGTTATATTTTATAAGCAGATTACTCAAAGGCCCCAAAATGAACTATACTACTACTGAGAAAAAGGCACTAGCTATTATATGGGCATTTCAGAAGTTCAGACCACTCTTGTTGGGATCGAAAGTGATTGTAATCACCGATCACAAGAGTCTTGAGTTCATCAATCACAGCTATTTGACTAACAGCTGACTAGTATGATGGAGTTTGTTTCTCCAGGAATATGATTACATGGTGTGTTACTGTAAAGGATCAGAGAATATTGTAGCTGATATTTTGAGCCACAATCCTGCTGGATGCCGGCCTCAACTTTTAAAATGTGATGATGTATACATAGCAGATATCAACTTGGCCATAAATGAAGACATAGAAAGGACCTGGAACAGCTGGCCCACCATCAAAGAAGCTATGAGAAACTGGTGCCATTGATAGACCTATTAGAAGCAGAGTATCCAGTCAATGTAAGTTGGGTTGGAAAGAAGACGGAGAATTATCAAATACACGACAAAGTCCTTCAATATAAGATTCAAAGTGATCCCGAAGAATGGAGACCATTCCTCCCAGGACACTTGAGGGATGCAGTTGTTAATCACCTGCACAAACTATATGGGCATTATGGACACCAAAAACAGAGCACCTGATTAGGAAATGGTTTTATTGGCCAGGCATGCATAGTAACATCATCGGTATCCTGAATAAATGTGAGGTGCCAGAGGGCCAAGCCAGTAAACCGAAATTATGCCACACCCATGACCTACATGATACCAGATCGGCCTCAAGAAGTGATGGTCATAGACTATTACGGACCACTTACCCCATTTAACCGAAAACGATATATGGTGGCCGTATATGACCTGTTTTCTAAATTTGTGGCTGCATACCCTGTAGCCCAGGCAAATGTAAAGGAGACAATTAAAAACCTCAAAAGTAAACATTTTCCTTTTGTGGGAAAGCCGAAAATCATCCTGTCGGACCATGGTACTGCATTTACTTCGGGTGAATTGGAGAGATGGACATGTAGACAGGATATAAAGCATGTATTAACTTCCATTCGTAATCCCCAGTCCAACCTGTGTGAGAGGGTAATGCGAAAGCTGGGATGGTTATTTAGGATGTATACACCTGATAATCACCGGGGTTGGGTTAAGTGTCTTCCGCAAGTATTGAACTACATCAATTGGTCCATAAATGAGTCCACGGGGTTTGCACCAGTGCAATTGCATTTAGGGGAGCACATTCCGTGGTTGATGAGGACAACATTGCCAGGAACCAAAGACCAACTCATAATTGCTGAGGCTGATCGCATGTTGGCCTGCCACTGGATGATCCAAGCAAGCAAGCATCAGAACAGGAGAATCCTGAAACCTAGTTATTACTTCAAAGTAGGTGATAGGGTCCTAGTAAAGACTCCTCAGGTGAGTGATCCTGGAAAGTTCATATGTAAAAAGTTTTGCAACCTATATGAAGGCCCTTTCACTATTGTGTGGAGTCAAGGCCGGAATGCCTTTAGGCTGGATACCAGACAGGGAATCAAGGGTACGTTTAATGCCAGGTAGCTAAAGCCGGCATAAGGATTCTAACCGCCAAAAACCATAGCAAATAATAAAATGAAGTCTATGGGGAACAGAAGGGAAGGGAAAATACATGTACATAAAGGAAAGGGTTAGGGTCAGAGGTTTTTTTTCTTTGTTAGCCTTCAAAATGAAATAAACCTTGTTTTGAAGTCTTTCAAACAGGGGGAGGGCATTGTAACAGGAACTGGGTTCAATCCCTGTTACAAAAGGATCGAAAATGTAGTTGTAGATAATTTTTATTTATTTATTAGTATTATATAATTATTTGTAAAAGTCCATTTTTTTTACACCCCTCATCCTTTTTTCACAGGGTACAATCAATCCCTTTAAGAGTAATTTTTTTTTTTATTATATAATTATTTGTGAAAGTCGCACATACCAAGCGCACATGTATTTGCTGGAACGTGGGGTGGGGGTTTATATTATGAGTGGCATATGTATATGTAGGTAGATATTATTGAGAACAAGAAAGTAGAAATTTAAAAGACTTTAAAACAGATAAAAGAAAAGTTTCTTTTGCGAGTATAAATTTCCTGAATGAATTGGCCAAATGGATCGCATTGTTCAATAAAAAAAAGAAAAAGAAAGAAAGCAAAATCCAACTGCTTGAATGGATATATATATATATTTTTTGTGTGTGTGTGTTTGTTTTAATTAAATGGATTTTTCAGAAATAACTTTGATTGAGAAAAATGAACATGAAATGCCATTAGTTATTGAACTATTTTCGATCTATTTTGTGTGGTTAAAGTTGATAAAAGGATTTGTAATTAAAAGTTCAGGAATTTAAAAAGAAAAAGAGAGATAAGCAAAAGTCAAGATCGCTAAGTGGTTTTCCTTTTGTTTGACATTTTTATAAGAAAATCTATTTTTGAAACAAAGGAATACCAGCGATCAGAAAAAAAGGCCACTGGGATTGATTAATTAATTTGAAAAAACAGGCAGTTGAGCTCTGCTAGTCTTACGTGTAAGAATATTTTAAATTTCATTTGAAGAAAAGCTGTTACATTAGCTGAAAAGAAGAAAGTTGGAGAAGTAAATATTGCGAACTGAACTACATATATATAAGTGTCCTAAACTACATATATATAAGTGACCTCATGGATCGCATGGGGTAAAATCACCATCGTGCTTGGTCGATGTTTGGACTCCAGCCATTTTAATATGCCACGTTAATATATTCTACAACCAACATCGCCAACTGCCCTACATAACTAAAGCTATTTGAATCCAGTGTAGATCGTACGCCATTCCGGAATCAACCGAAAGAATAAAGAACAGAAGATTGAATATGCCACTTTAGAGGGACTAAAGGAATGAAATGTTAAGTGGAAGCGATGGATGCCATATTTGCCTAGGTAGGATTCCCGGAATCTTTTAGCGAGTGCACTCGGAAACACATATGCCAGTTATTCAAATTATACTATACCAGTAAATATACACTTATTATGCCATTTTCAATTTTTAAAGTTAATCCAACCTAATTGTAAAAATATTTCATACTATACCTGTATTATTAAATGTTTTTTTTTATTGTCTTCTCCTTATTAATAATATTTCATTAAAATATTTATTATATGTATATGTGTGCCATTTATTGATTGTGTTTTTAATAAGTAATAGTAGATATGTAGCTAAATTATTGATTTAGTGCGATACGCGTTATAGAATTTATGAGTTCCAAAATCTTATACACGTGCGTGCTGGTGTGAATTTAACGATAATTTATAACGAGACAGATTAGATAGCAAAATATATGAGGATTGTAAAATAATTAGTTTAAACTTTAATGGGATAACAGAAATAGAAAGATATAGAATGAATTGATTTGAAATTGCATTCCCTTTTGTTTGTTCTCCGGCGCATGGCGCTACCACCCCTGAGCATTAAGGCGGGCAACTAAGTAAAAGGTTGAATCAAATAAATATTTAATGGACCCTACAATTCTTGTTGAATAATGAGTTTGGCACTTGGCAATGAACAAAAAAAAAAAATACATTCGATGTCCATAAACGTAGAGGTCTAGTTAAAGTTAAGTTAAAGCTGGGAGAGTTCGGTTTCATTACCTGATGTTTATGTGTTTTGCTGTCGATTGCTTCACTTACCCCTTTGAATGACCCAAAGTTTGGGAAAACTTCATGTAAGGGGTGAATGACTCGATTTATTTTCTGGAAAACTTCGTATGGGAAGGATCGTTAGTTAATACATGTGTCACTGTAAAAATTCACACTCAGAAAGAAAGAATAACTATAGAAAATTGGTTTGATAAGGATAAAGGTTTGAATTCAGCTAAATTATAATTTTAAAAAATGTAAACATACACTGAATAGGGTGCAATTGATACAATATATTAAATAGAAATTCTTGCTGCCTCAAATTTATGAGATAATTTTATAATGAAATTTTTTTAATTCAGTCTTGCAAATCGGTTTACCATTTCTGTATGTATACTATTTTGAAGCAACTATAGAACAATTTAAAAAAATAATAATAATTATCTTAAACTGGATTCCAAGAGATTGTAAAAGTCCCAGAAAGAGACCACATGTGAGTTGGATGGATGAAATAAGAAAGTGTGCAGGGATGACATGGAGAAGAGAAGCTAAAGATCAGAGAAGATGGATTGAACTTGGAGAGACCTTCATCCTGCAGTGGATTGATAATGGTTGATGATGATGATTAATAATTATCGCAGAATCCATTTCAGAACTAATTTATTCAAATTTCATTTTTAAAATAGATAACACCTTGCAATTTTGTTTAGTAATTAATAAAACTACATTTCTATAAATTATTTTTAGCATGTATTTTATTTCAAATATGTAGTTAGTTGCACATCGTCATCAATAGTACTCTGCCCCATAGACAGGTTCCAAGAGTAGTCACATCATCAATTCATCGATTTTTTTCATTCCATTCTTTTGATTGTCCAGCTCTTCAATTCCACATAACTCTTCCCATCTTTTATATCATCCAACAATGTCAACCTTTTCTGTCCTTTCTTCTTGCTTTCACTCACCACTTCCTCCAAAACAACTTTCATTACATTATACTTTCTTCTTAATATATTTCCAATCCAGTTTCTCTTTCTGATTTCCTCAGTCAATCTTTTTTTTTTTCATTTAATATATTTCCAATCCAGTTTCTCTTTCTGATTTCCTCAGTCAATCTTTTTTTTTTTCATTTACTCTTTTCAAAACTTCTTTCATTTATTATTTTATTCATCCAACTGATTTTTTCTATTCTTCTCCATATCCACATTTCAAATGCTCTCAATCTGTTCAGAACTTTATTACTCGTTGTCCACATTTTACAACCATACAATAATACACCCCAAACATAGCATTTAATTAATCTTTTTTTAATTCTCTTGTCAAAGGTTTACAAAATATTTTCTTTCTCTTAATATATGCCTCCTTTGGTATTTCTTTCTCTTAATATATGCCTCCTTTGGTAATGATATTCTTTTGACTTCCTTATCACTTTTTCCATCCTTATTCGACTCACTACTCAAATATCTCAATTTTTTTTATCTGTTGAACTAGGTTATCATGGATTTCAATTTGCAGTCTTTTTGCATTCTTCTCTATCCATAAACACTTAATCTTCTCAGCATTAATCTTCATTCCATATTCCATACATCCTCCAATTTATTCAACATATTCTGAAGACACATTTTATTTTAAGCTATAAGAGTCAGATCATCTGAAAATCTTATACATTTTATTGATGTGATGTGATGCACTGTGACTTCTCCTTATATGGAGTCAGGAATTTCTCAGCAACTATGCCCAGAGAAACCTGTTAGCTACTTTAATTTCTCTTTCTATTCCCCACCCTAAGTTTTCCTATAATCTGCTCCATCTCATTTCCTTAACATAATCTTTGTCAACTCCATGGTCTTCATATCTAAATCCCCTTATCTTTTCCCAAACCCAGCATAAAAACCAATAACCAACTTTCTGAATAATTGCTTTGTTCATATTTATATTTCCATAACTTCATTATTTGTATTCTTTCTGCTTTCAAGCATTTACATTGAATTAACAGATGCCTAATATTTTCTATGCCTTCCTTACACAACTTGCAGACTAAATCACCCATATTTTTCCATTTACATGTATATTCTCTTGTTGCTAAAAATCCCATTCAAGCTTTAAACAATAAACTACTTTCCTTGCTATTATCATAAATTAACTCATACCCAATGTTCTGTTTACTTCTATATATACTTAAACTCTTTTTACTCTCCATACTAGTTCTCCTTCTCCCCATTCTTTATTAATGCATCTATTCTTCTATTCCGTTCCTTACTACTATAACACTCAACAATCCTCCCAACACAATCATCTCACCTTTTGTACAAGTATGCTGATATAAATTCTTTATCCAAATCTTCTGCATACCGCATTACCTTTCTCACTCATCTTATTGCCTGCCCTTTACTTGTAACCCAATTAAATACTATTTTGGCTTTCTTTTATTATCCATAAACAGCAATCTACTGAACATTTTCATTTTTCTTTTTGCATTTCTCTTGCTTCACCACAGTCTAAATAATTATTTAACATTCTTCTAAATAAACATTAAAAAGAACAGGTGACATACTGCATTCTTGCCTAACTATTCTTTCTATATTCACCTCATCACATACTGGGAAAAAATAAATAAATACCATTTAATATTTATTTTGAACTGCATTCTAGCCTAACTATTCTTTCTATATTCACCTCATCACATACTGGGAAAAAATAAATAAATACCATTTAATATTTATTTTGATCAGCACGTCTTTCTTAATGATCCTATTTGCCACTATGTATTTATCTCCTTTTATATTATAAATATGTGTTTGAAATTAAATGTAGTGATAAAATAATTTCTAGAAATATAATATTGTGTGCATGAATAGAATGAAGTAATGGGCAAAATGAACTCTAATAGAAGGTTATAAAAATTATTTGATTTATTTGACTTTTAAAAAAATTTAAAGTATAATTAAGCATAAGTTTCAGCATTTAGCATTAGTAAAAATGTAAATATACATTTCTTAGATGAATAGATAGAAAAAGCAAGTTTATTGACTCCAACAATAATTTAAACAGTGACAAAAGTTTTTAATTAGTTATAGTCAGTAATAGTTTTTATTTAACTATAAATTGTATAACTTTTAGTTTTAAATTTAATTATAAACCAATAAATTAGAAGTAATTTGAACACAGACTTTCAAGTTTTCTTCAGTTATCCACTCTATCTTATTCAACTGACATATATTACCACATACATGTGAAAAATGTAAATAATCTACAATATACGTATTTAGTGCTAAACCAGCACTCATCAGTTGGTCCGGATCATCATGGTTCCACACACATATATAATCAGTGCTCAATTTATATTAAGATAGCAAATCTTCATACTTTAGTGAATAGACTTTAATCTACTCCATCCTCCAACTTTTCAACCATCCACATCATTGAAAATCTGATGATGAAATTTTCAAAGCTCTTGTTGGTGCTAATATTGTTGTCATCTTCAGATTTTCAATTATATGGATGGTTGAAGAGTTGGAGGGAGAGACTGAAGCCTATTTTAATATAAACTGAGCATTGATTATATATATATAAGGGAGATGATGATTCAAACCAACTGATGAGGGCTAATTCAGCACAAAATACATATGTTGGAGATCATTCATCTTTTTCATATGTATGTGGTCATGCATGTCGGTTGTAATAGATAGAGTGGATGACTGAAGAGAGCTTGAGAGTGTATTCAAATCCCCTCTAATTACTTCAAGTTTAAGTATATAGATTATACTTATATTTAAAATAAAACAATGTTATTTATTTTAAGACACATATATATTAAGACTAAATAGATTTAGTTTAGATTATATTTTTTATTGTTTCCATGCAGTAACTAATATGTATTAACGCTAATTTTTATCATAAAATGGGTAAAAGTTCAAGTTATTTATTATTTAAATTTTGACGCTGGTATAATATTTTTAAAATTGAAAAATATCAGTGTATTTTATTTTTTTGTCACTGCTATGAATTAAAAATAAATTTTCTTGTGGAGAGAAAAAATTAAATAGAATACTCATTTACAAATGAAAAATAAAGTTATTATTAAAACAATTTAATTCTAACTTTTTTTAATAATTCACCCCCCCCCCATCACCACCCCCAATTAGTTAGCCATATATATTATGCATTTATAATACATGCATATATATGTATGATATATTGCATATATATTGAAAATGTGTTTGACACACACATATATCACATATGAGATGAATGGATGAAATAAGGAAATGTGCTGGGAGGATATGGAGAAGAGAGGCTAAAAATCGGAGATGGATTGAACTTGGAAAGACCTTGATAATGGTTGTTGATGATGATGATAGTAGGTGAGTTACATACTTTACGTACATTATGAACAAAAAAAAACTAAATATAAAAAAATTGATTTTTTTTTATATTAATTTCTAGGTTTTTTTTATTTGATTTTAATCATAGTTGAAACTGCAGATATGTACATCACAAAATTCAGGGGACTATAGCAAATAACATGTACTTTTTAAAAATAAATAAATATTTTATAAAATTATACATAAAAAAATTTTCATTGACATATATACATATTCGAAATGTATATTTTATACGGTCTAATTGTATTCATATATCACGTTTTAGATTAGACAGTTGCAGGAGTCGGAGGCGCGAGCGGCTGCTGCTGAAAGAGAGGTAGAGTTTCTGAAAAATAGCATTAAAGCGTTACAAAGTCAGCTTCACCAAATGCAAGAGTTTCTCTCCGCCCACGATCAGGAACACAGGTGCTGATTTGAAATACTTTTTTTTAAATATTAAATTAATAATGCAAATTTAATTAAATTTAGCGCACAACATGCTTATTTTTAAATTATATAAAATAATCTTTATACAATTTTTTTCCTTTTAAAGTTGTAAATTAAATAAATCAAATAACACATATTTAAAAGTGGTTTTTAAAACCATATATATATATAATAATAATAATAATAATAATAATAATAATAATAATAATAATAATAATAATATCCAATTAGAGGGAGTTTCAACCCAAACTTTCAAGCTCTCTTTAATCATATACTCCATCATATACAACCCATACTTACGATCACCTACATGTGAAAAAAAGATAAATGATCTCTAATATATGCATTGCATCCATTGGTCTGGATTATCATCTCCCATACACATATATAATCAGTACTCACTTTATGTTATGATAGCAAGTCTGCAAACTTTAATGTACAGGCTTCAATCTTCTCCACTTTTCTAATTCTTCAGCCATCCATACCATTGAAAATCTGATTATGGCATGTTTAAAATCTTTGTTTGCCAATTTTGTTGTCATACCCATGTTGACCATAAGTCAGTCTGACCCCTGATATGTAGGATCCTAAGCTCATTTAAATACACAGAAGAGGGATATGACAACAAAATTGATAAACAAGGTTTGATATGTTGGACTATTTCCATCATTTATGCGTGAATGTTGAATGTATAGAAAATTTTAAACTTTATTTAAACTTTCCAAATAAAAATAAAAAAATTGAAGGATTCAGGAGGATTTGGACCCTCATATATAAATATATCAAATTTCTACTATATGTTGCCTTTGACAGAATAGCTCAGTTGGTAGAGCGTTTGCCTTAAATTCGATATACAAGAATCTAAAGGTGCGAGTTCAACTTCTAAGCGAATATTGTCACTGTGCATATAGGCCAACAACACCTAAATAAGAGTGGAGAATAATACTACTTGAAACATTGTGTAATTACGAACCTGTATTGTCTATTTGTGTGTTATTACTAACAAGTTGTTTGTATTTGGAAAGTTTAAATAAAGTTTAAAATTTTCTATACATTCAACATTCACTCATAAATGATGGAAATAGTCCAACATATCACATCTTATAATATACCATCATTACAAACCTTCAGACAAATGATAAACAAGGGCTTTGAACATATCATCGCCAGATTTCAATGATATGAATGGCCGAAGAGTTAAAGGGTGGAAAAGATTGAAGCTTGTCCATTAAAGTTTGAAGAGTTGATATCTTAATATAAAATGAACACTGATTATACATATATGTGTGAGAAATGATGATCTGGAGCAACTGATAAGTGCTAATTCAGCACAAAATATGTAAATTGAAAATCATTTAACTTTTTTGCATTTATGTGGTCATGTATATCAGTTGTATAAGAAGGAGTGGATGATTAAAGGGAGCTTGAAAGTCTGGGTTTAAATACTCTCTGGTTACATCTAGCTCTTGAAAGTATATATACTATACTTGTATTTAAATAATAATAAGATCCATAAAAATGTTTATTAATCTCACAGGGAAAAATGATATGATGGGTTTTTTTTTCAGTGCCAGTAGAAGTAAATTGAAATCAGTTGATTGGCTTTTGTTTGAATTTACATTCATAATAAATGTTTTTAATCAAAAACTGATTGAAAATTAATTTAAATAATATAATGTAATAACTTTACTATGTCTTCAGAACATAGAATTAAAGTTATTTAACATAATATAGTAAAAGAACTTTTTATTTAAAATGTATTTTAAATAAAAAGTTTGTATCTATATACTTCTGACTGTTATATATGATTGCTGGTATTACCATTCTATATTCTATTATTACTATATTAAAATATTTCTATTGCTTATATGTATCACATTTTAATGATCTCACTAAATACAAAATTGTCACTTAGAATTATTTTTTTTTAGTTTCTTAAGTTTATTTGCCAAATTCTCTGTTAATAGACTTTCAAATTTATGTACATATTTATATTTTAATGGAAGTCAAAATAGTAAAATCTTATTAGTCCTATTTATTCATTTTCTGCTTTAAATAATTCAGGAGAGAGTTAGAAGAGCGTTACTCTTTATTCAGTAAAGAATTGCCTTGTGCAATTGAAGAAAATGTGAAACGTGAACAGGCAAGGCAATCTGAAGAAGTAAAACTCTTTGAAGAAAGGTAACTAGTCGAGCAATGTTTCATTTAATTTAGTTTTTCTCTTTTAGTATTCTGGAATATATGCTTGGCTATAGTATTTTAGGTGTTTGTAAACTTAGATAAATATTCACCTAAATAAATTTAAGGAATAGTCTGTCACTCACATTTTTAAATATAGAATTTTTTTTATTTATATTTATTCCTAATTATTATTTATTCCCAATCAACTGTGCTCTTTCCTTCTTTAAGTGAAATATATATTGTCATCACTAGATGTCACAATTGTTGCTCTATATAATAAAATATTTGGACATTAAATGTTGTTTTGGAATACTTATTGATTCAAAAATTGAATCACTTAAAGTTGAGATTAAACAATCTGATGGATCATTTTAATATATAGAACAATGTGAATGCTTGTATGATCACTATTTTATTTTTAAGGCTTGCTTCGTCTAAGAAGAAGTACCAGGATTTGGAAGAAGAATTTCGAATGGCTCTTTACTTGGAAAATGCTCGCTACAAAGAGGTATATTTTATTTTAAACATTATTGCTTTTTATTATTAACAGCATAGAGTTATTATATGATATGCAATACATGTTAATAGAGATATTTACGTCAATATTTGATATTTTGATAGAGTATTATTTTGTTTGACTAAATTTGTAATTTTATAGAAGATGATTAGAAAATTTTTGACAAATTAAAGTGAATAAAATAAAACTATTAATTATGTGTTTACAATGAAATTTTAGCAATTACTATTATAAAAATAATCATAAACATTGATATTGTAAAATGTTAAAAGGGAAAAAACTAAAAAATTACTACAACAATCAATAACATGAGAAAATGGTGTTTTTAGTAATTAAGAATACAAGTGGAATAGAGAATATTACAAAAGAAAAACCAACCATGAAAGAAACTCAACATAAATTTCATACAAAAGCAAAATTATTTATATAAATAATATGATAGATTATACATCAAAGGATTTAAAATAACCAAAAAAAAGAGTAAAGCCTAAATCAAGTGCAAACATATTGTACACCTGGGTCTCATTTTATGCGGATTATTTTAATGCTATTTTGAAGGTATGCGATTCATGTTTCTTCGTAATATCTTTCATATTTCACTATATTTATTAGATATCAAGAAATTTAAATTATTAATAACTTATTTTGACTTGAAATACTTTTTTTTTTTTTTCAAAAATATAACGTTATATTAGCAGCTAACGTGAATATGCCTGAAGCTATCAAAGAAATTTAAATTATTAATAACTTATTTTGACTTGAAATACTTTTTTTTTTTTTTTTTCAAAAAATAACGTTATATTAGCAGCTAATGTGAATATGCCTGAAGCTGTATTTAGAACTTAGCTTCTATGTAAATAACCTATTTATACTAATGAGTAAATAATAATAATAGATTTATACTTACATATAAAAATATCGCTATAAATATTCAAAAAATTTAAACTTTTAAAACGTATTTTGTTATATATGTATAACAGAAATAAATAATCTTTTAGGTTTTTAAAATAAAAAATGAAGATTTTATAAACTGAAAATTATCTTTCTAATGATAATGTATAATCTTTTTGTTTTGATTGCGATTTCATTTTTTTTAATATAGAAACAGAAAACTATTAACACAGCACAAGACTGAAAATGGCGCTAGTTGTACATCACATCATGAATAAAAATAGTGGCTAACAGGTTTCTCTGGGCATAATTGCTGAGAGATTCTTGACTTCATTTAAGGAGAAGCCACAATACATCACATCATGTCGAATCTGATTTCTCAGTTTACAAATGAACACTAGTGATAATGATTAAAATATGTATGAAAAATGTAAAATTAAATACTGTAGTAATAAAAAAAGTAAAAAAAGTTTGTCTTGTATTAATTTTTTTCAAATATTTGAAATTTTTTATTAGTCATACTTTATTTGCTTATTTTTTTAATATGAATTTTAAAGTAATGTTTCCTTGCTGCTTTGTTTTTATGCGAATTCTGAAAATTACAGCACCTATCCCCCATTTTTCCAGGTAAATTAAGTCTATTTTTGTGTGATTTTTTTTAATGCGGGTTTTCTATGGAACCTATCTACCACATAAAAGGGGCTCCAGTGTATTTAATTTTCAATGTTGTGACTAGATCATTACAGAAATTTCTTTTTGATCTTTCTGAAAACTAAAATGAATCTTCAAAAATTCCAGATCTAGTTTGAATGGATGATTGAATATCAAGAATTTAAATTCGGTAATCTGAGAATACCACCAAAAGATAAATAATGAACTTCTGGCAATAAATCTTTTGTGTCTCTATGTCTCAAAATATCATTATACTTTCATCATGTTATTGTCAAATATAGATGGTTATAATTCAGTAGTAAAATTAAATATCTTATTATTGTTCAGAGTTAGTGGACAAGTTGAGTAAGAAATATTTCAATTTTTCCATTCAAATTAAAAATAAGTGAAGGTATTTTGAAATTTTGAAGACTTCTACTTAATTCATGACAGATATTTAGTAAATAAGTAATATAATTGAATGTTTAGCAGTTAGAGAGGTTGACTTTTGATCTAGAATCAAATAAGCCTGTAAATCTATCACTGTAGTAAACAACACAAGAACTCATGTTTAAATATATTTAATTCATTACACTTTTTGAATTTCTATCATTAAACAAATTTGCACATTATTATGAAAATTATGGATATTTATTAATTTTCTAATATCAAAAGAATAATTTTAATTATATTAGAAATTCAACAAATAACAGTTTGTCTAATTAAAATTGCTTATCAAATAATAGAAAATTCACAATTTTGAAAATTATGCTTGTGAGAAAATTTTATAAAATATGTTGGACTTGTATACAGCAATTGCAAATAAGAAATGGCAAAAAGATTAGTGACCCATGAATTAATATGGTAAATAGTCTCATATTTTCAGTTAATTTAAAAAATATTTTTTTTCTTTACTTATGTACTTTTTATATTATTATTAAAAACCATACTTAGACAATCCCAATATGAATAACAATCAACAATCTCACACTGTTGTCAAGGCAACCTCCTTTTAACAATAAAAGTGTAATCCACCTCTATTCATGGTCCAATATGACTATATAGACACTAACGATTGCAACTTGACCCCAGAGATTGAAATTATAGATGCAAAAAAATTTAAATAAATCCCTTTAGACAGTAAATAAATAGTCAATTATATAACATTACAAACTGCAATTATAATTTTCAAATTTCACCTAAAGTATTACTTAAATAATAGTTGTGATCATTTTATTAAATAAGAACAATTTTTTCAAAAACGAATAAAATGAAAATGAAAAAGTAAATTCCAGTTATCCCAGGAATAGTTGGTAAAATTGAAAAGAATTTAAAAATAATTATTATTATCTGTTTACACAGAAAATTAAGTCTAAAGATGATCCAAATAATAAGTTTACCAATAACGTTTGACAGCTAGAAGTTTTTTTTTAATTATTAAAAATGCCTTTTTTTAGTGTTATGTTCCAAAAAACATGAAAAAATAAATAAATTCAAGAAGCAAATGAGACTTATTAACTCATTTCCAAAAATATAAGATAAAAATAAATAATATTTTTTTATTGCCTTGGTAGATGATAAAAATCAATAAATGTTAAAATAATCAATCTTAGATATTAGCAACAAAAGTACTTCTCTTTATTGTTTATACTGAATATACAGCTGTTAACAAATTCAGCTCATTTTTAATGAGAGACATGACCAGTTTATCTTCTCGGATAAAATCAAAACATTAAATAGCTTGAAATTTTCTCTTATTTGTGCCATATGTGGAAATTGATTTATTGTTTTTTGCTTTTTAAAAGTTCAAACAGATATATTCTTGATTTATTATATATATTGAGATTAATCCACAATAGTGAAGTGTTAGTATGTGTACATATATATACATATTTAAAGCTTAAAGAAAAAATAGAAATTAACATAGACAAAAACAACCAACAAAATATAAATCCACATAACAACTATCAAAGCAAGATGTAACACCAAAGTCCAATCAATTTGTCACAGTTGTGACAAGGATGAGGAAACATTTGACCACATAATTAAAACATGCATGGGTCTAGGTAATATATAAAAAAATAATATTTGATAACGCAAAGATAGATTATTACAAAATACTCAACATCAAAGGATGCATCCGCGGAAGAGATATTTCTACAATTAGGCTAGCAGTTTTCATCACCTATGTCATATGGGTTGTTAGGTGCAAGGCACAATACCAACTTCCCAAGCCAGAAGAGAATGTACTATTTAATCAAAGCATGAAAAAGATTAAACATAGAGACAAAACTCTTGCAACAACATTCATTTTTCAAGAGACATGGAAGCTATTTCAGACCTGTCAGTAGAGTTAACAGTGAACTTAACCTAAATATCTAACCCTGTTTTAACTCAATAATGTTAATCCCATAACTTATATAGGTGGATTCATTCTATATTTTCTTAAAGACTTTATCTTGGGTTTGAAAAAGTGGGAGTATTCATTTATATAGTGACATCTGCAAAGCGCATGTGTATCAGCTTATTGGCTTATTAATATTATAGATTATAACAAAAACATCACGCTATATTAAAAAAAATAAATGTCTTATCTATTATTGTAAATTTTCATTATCTATATTTGTAATGTACCATCAATATTTATACTCATCTCATAATTAATGTCACACAGGTATTAATTAATTTAATAAATGTTTTTGAGAAAAATTACATCTATAATTATTTAAAATAATATTCTTGGTGTTTTTGAAATATTGTAAATTATTTGAAATTATATATATATAAAAAAGATCTCTATTTGATAAATATTTTAATTTAGATACAAATTTTAATGTAACAAAGAAAGAAAACTATTTTCATCTAAACAAAGATTTTTTTTATAATGCACTTATATTTATAGAATTAATTATAATATGTCTTTAGTTCATTAAGAAGGATTTTTTTAATTAAGAAACTGAAACTATTCCTGTTTTGATGTAAGTAAAATATAAAAATAAGAAGCATTGTTAATACAACTATAATCTTACTTTTTATTAATTAAGAAAAAATACTTACTTAATACTCATAGTATCTTCTATAAATAGTAAAGATCGGTTCAATTGAAAAAAATAGATAACTTCAAAAGAAGGGCAATTTTGGTCTCCACATTGGTTGAATTTGAAATCTCAGAGAAATATAGAAGAATGGCTTTTTTATGATGAATCATAGCCCAATATTGCTGTAGAAGACATGACATGCTGTATCTGAAGTTTGGAAACTCTACAAATTGCTTCCTAATTGAAGATCACTGGCATTACTGGTTCTATTTCTTAACCAGAATATATATGAGAAGCCAGCCTAACCTTATAGCATCTCAGTGATATATAATTTATATATATTAAAAGTACTATTTTTTTATATATTGGAAGAACAGATAGAAGAAATTGACAAGGTAATAAAATCTATATTAATATTAGCATATTATTTCAAACATTGATTCTAGTATTAATGAAAATATATTATTGCCCAACAAAACAACTATTTAACCTGTACTGTTTTAATTTGTTTTAAAAGTAAACCATTTTTAAATGAACTAAATAAATTACCAAATAATAAAAAAAGTTCATTACATTAATAAAAAGTGTCTGGGTATTGAAAGCTTCAGACAAGTTTAAAAGCCTTCAGAGGATAGGTATGTCATTGTTGTTGTTGGTTTTTTTTTTTTGTGTGGTATATTTACTTATAATGAAATTCACAAATGTTGTTTTAACATGACAAAATTCTAGTTTTGGGATTGAATCAATATATTTGTGTCTTTTTTTTAATAATTAGATTGCAAAAATAATTAGTTTGTAGGTTAAAGAAAATTAAGAATTTAAAATTGAAATATTATTTTTGTATATGTTTGTGTATGTATTATATATATTATTTACTATTTATATATTGTTAACATAGAATAATATTAGTCTATTGATTTAATAAATTTATTATTAGAAATTTAAATATTTCATAATTGTGAATATATATATCTTTATTATTAAATAGTCTGATCTTCGAATATTAGGTGGATAATATAATACAGTGGAGTTTCCATATCAGTTATATTTTGTTCTATGATTCTTTTTTGTGCAATGTACATTGATATAATTGCTCATGTCTTGATAATAAGCTTTGGTTACAATAAGATATATATTGTTTATTGAACTGTGAGTGTACAGTATTTTTTAACATATATATATAATGTATACACCTTATTTATATATATATTTTATTATAATTATTAACAGTAAATTGAGAGACCACATTTATATATATATCATGTATGTGCCCATTCATTCACATTTCAAAATAATAAAAATTTACCATAGCATATTTTTATTTTTTTAAATAAAATAAATGGTAGGATTTTAATCACAATTAAACACAATCTGGATGATGTTCTTTTTCTTCAATAACTTTTTTTATCTCTATGGAAATGTTAATAGCTATTTTATTACCAATAGATAATAACCTTATGCGTTTTTGAAGCTTTTAGGCTTGAAAATTATGCAGTCACTTTTACTTGCCATTATCTATGTTCTTAATTAATCTCTTCAAACTTTAAGCTTTCTGATGCATTACAAGAATATTGTATGGATCTTACTAAATTTCATAAAACTTTCTGTTTTACTCTTAAAGAACATTTTATTATGGGTATACTGTACCATATCAAAATGATGAATAAAATATGTGTTATTAATTTAACCTGAAGACATTTTATTAATAAATGTGATCATGTACAACACTCCAAGATGGAAAAATGGCATTAAGTTTATAATCAATAAGATTATTTTAGATAATAAAGAAAAGAATTTTATGTAAGTTTAAATTAAGTAATTAATTTGAAGAACAGCCTATCCGGATGGCTTTGTATTCATGATGTATATATAGTAAAGGAAAGAAAGAGTTTTTACTTCTTGTAGAATTTAGTTATTGTGAACTTCTGGAAAAGTTATTGAAAGTTTTAAACTGTTAAATTACATCAAGCTATGAGTGATTAGATAGTCACAATTTATCTGGCCATTGCCAAGAAGATAACTATGGAGTTCCCTGATCTTATAGAATGCTAGGCCAGTAAAGATTCCGCTTACAATTATTAATTCAAATTGCTGACATGATATGCTGTCACCATCAAAAGGAAAACCCCTAGTACATAATGCTACTGGTAAATCACTTAAAGCCTCTTTAATATGCTACTTTCTTTGCTTGAACAATTTATTTATTAACCATTATTTAAAGAGGGTTTCTTTTCCTGCTGTAGAGAATATTCTTACTGTATTATTTAGATATTTTATCGCATTATTTAAATATTTTTTATTGTGTTATAACACACATTTAATTAATTATACATAATAAGGAAGATTGACTATTACAATATAAATTTGATCTTTCTTAAATTTGCTAGACTTATTGTTTAAGAATCAGACAGATAAATTTATTAAAATATATAAATGATTAAAATGTTTCAAATCTAAAGAAAATTCCAGTAATTAAATAACAGCAAGACATTTAAATCCCTCCTCAATGATTCTAATTTGTTTTTTTATTATTTTCTAGTTAAACTTATATACACCTGGGTCTCATTTTATGCGGTAGATAGGTTCCTCAGAAAACGCGCACAAAAAAAATTGGACAAAAATAAATGTAACTTACCTTGAAAAATGGGGGATATGTTCCAGTAATTTTTAGAAGTTGCATAAAAGCAAAGCAACAAGGAAAAATTACTTTAAAATTCGCATTAAAAAAATAAGGAAATAAAGTATGACTAATAAAAAATTTCAAATATTTGAAAAAAATTAATACAAGACAAACTTTTTTTACTTTTTTTATTAACTACAGCATTTAATTTTACATTTTTTCGTACATATTTTAAGCATTACTGCTGTTTGACAATATGCGTTCGTTTGTGAACTAGTAAGAAATCAGATTTGTGACATGATGTACAACTAGCGCCACTTTCAGTCTTGAGCTGTGTTAATGGTTTTCTGTTTCTATATTTAAAAAATGAGATCGCAGTCAAAACAAAAAAATTATACATTATCATTAGAAAGATTATTTTCAGTTTATAAAATCAATAAAATCTTCATTATTATTTATTTTAAAAATCTAAAAAAATATTTATTTCTGTTAATATCTAACAAAATACATTTTAAAAGGTTAAAATTTTTGAACATTTATTGTGATATTTTTATACGTACGTATAAATCTATTATTATTATTTACTCATTAGTTTAAATAGGTTATTTACATAGAAGCTAAGATTCTAAATACATCTTCAGGCCATATTCACATTAGCTGCTAATATAACGTTATATTTTTGAAAAAAAAAAAAGTATTTCAAGTGAAAATAAGTTATTAATAATTTAAATTTCTTGATATCTAATAAATATAGTGAAATATGAAATATATTAAGAAAAAACATGAATCGCATAACTTTAAAATCGCATTAAAATAATCCGCATAAAACAAGACCCAGGTGTACTCAGAATCTATTATTTCAAATACGTAATCTGAGCCATTAACGCAATTTCGAATGGTTCATAAATTTTTTTTTTTTATTAAACGTGTTTAACAAAATAAAGTTAAAACTTTATTTTCTTTACAAGAAACAAGTATATATGTATACTGCATGCAAGTAATTTATAAACAACCTGCAGTTTTAAAATAAAATTTAATATTCAAAGTTAAAGGTTAAAACTTTGTTGTTGTTTTTTTTGATAAATATATCTGTATACTGTACAGTACAATAGTTTACTCTCTAAAACTTTTAATTCAAATTTAATATTTTATCATTGTAGGCTGTCATATTGATATTTCCATCTATATGTAAGACCTATGGGGCAGATTTTTAATTAAGCAGAGAATAATCTTTTATAAAAAAATTTATATTACATATAATAACTGCATAAGCCCAGATTTAGCCTCCTATAAATATATGTCCACATATTATCAACTTATGACATGATCATTTACATTTTATTTTATATAGATTTAAATTAAGTCCAAATGTTTATTATTTTATATAAATTTAGCATTGCTGGGTTGTCTAATTTTATGATTATCTTACTGCATTTCTTCAGCATATGTATATCCCTGCTTTGGAATATTTAATTTGACAGGTTCTGTTTGTCTAAGTTCCATGCAAATATGGGAACATTCCTTTCATTTTCCAGACCTGGAGGGTCTTGTTCTTGTCTTGTTAGCAGTGCAGTGGGTCATATCTGTCTGTTAATGAGAGTTATTTAGGGTTATATAAAGATACTCATTCTATCATACCATGATCCATTTATTCTATAAAATTTTGAATCTAACTTTGCAGAGGTGAATATATTACCACCATTGCCTTCTTGGTGGACTGTTTACTACTTTAGCAACTCAGTGCTGCCTTCCTTATCTCTTGTGTATGTTAAAGCTTGATATTTCAGCATTTATTTGTCATGATCATGAGAATTATGCATCTATCTATTTAACCATATTTTTCTAGAGATTATTATGTATCTGCTTAAGGGACATCTGCCACAAAGATCAAATAGATACATCAGCCAAGGTCCCTTATTTATATATATATGTTATACCATTGAAATTTTTACATATGTAATCATCTAATTAATGTAATTCCGCTATCTTATCTAGCAACCTAATTAAGCAGTAGTCATTTCTTTTGTTTGTTTGTTTGTAATTTTAATACTAATAAAGTGTTCGTATTTTATATATACATTGCATTGGGTGTCTTATTTTGCACAGGGAAGTCATATAGTTGTAATCTAATTTTAAGAGTCTCTACCTCTCCCTGATCACCAAGCCTAAAAAAATGAAGTAGTATGTAGATTACAGTGAGCTGTGGTGGTTTACCCTAGTGGTGATTTTGTGGCTGTCTGGTCATCCTGATCATTACAATGTGAATGGTATAATGAAGACAAGATTTTCTATTGTTAAGCAAAAATGCCTTTTTTCATTCATGAATGTTTATTGTGATAAACTCATAACTATTACATAGGATTATACAAAATATAAATTGTCATGTTAATTTGTTAATATTACGAATTATGTAATTTGCAGACAGTTTCAGTTTTTTGCACATTATGATAACTGCAAACTTAAACTATTAACCTTTAATGTTATGTATATATTGATGAATGTCTTCTTTTATTGATCATATTCACAAATTATCATAGTAAAAACATTTTAATAGAATCTAAATTAAATTATTTAAAACAGGGGTGGGCAAATAGCGGCCCGCTAAGAGTTTTTATGCGGCCCTCCAAGACAATCAGAAAAATTCCCCTTGGACTGAGATTTCCTTCCTGTTGCATGACCGAATATTTATCTCATATTTTCCACTAGAATGGCCACATCAATATACATGCGCAGTGTAGATACGATGTGCAGTGCTTTTCCAATTGATCTGATTAATTTCAATTTTGTCTTTGCATTAGCAAATATATATATTTCCAACTTTTGTGAAACCATGAATGCTCCAAAAAATGTAAAATTGGTAATGAATGTCATGTGTTTAATGAAGAATGGACAAACAAATATTTTTTTGGTAATACAGGGAATAAAGCAGTATGTTTATTGTGTCATGAAAAAAAGATGCGGCCCTCCGTTAACCTTCGCTTCCACAAAGTGGCCCTCCGGCCCTCCACCAACCTATGTGGCCCCCGAGCCAAAACAATTTCTAATAGTATTTAAAATAATAGATGCTCAATAATTAATTCCCCCCCCCCCATATGTCATAGCATTGGCTGGGAGGTGAACCCACAACAACTGTCTGCAACCAACTACTTGCTTGCAAGGTGGTTGCACTGACCTCTCGGCTAACAATGCTTGACTACATTTGTATTCTTTTCAACATTTTTAACATTAATAAAATAAATATTTTTATAAATACATATATATTGTTAATTTGAATTATAAGAGAAAAAATCATAAGCAGTTGTTATATATATATATATTATAAATCCTATAAAATAATAGTCATAGTTACACATAATGATACTTAAAAAAAAAAAGGGTTTTGATATAATTTTCAGATTAAAAAATGCATATTGTTGAGAAATGGTAGATATACAAAATGATAAAAAAGAAAACATTAAAAATTTATATAAATAATTTACTGATTATTTTTTTAAATACTATATACATAGAATGCAACTTAGTTTTAAATGCAATCCAGATATTATAAATCAAAACACTTCATGTTTATTATAAAATGTGTGTATATATAATTTTAATATTCCACTAATTACATATATCTAAAAAATAGGTAGTAGTATTAATTTTAGTCATTTTGGTACTTACTTATCATTCCTTCACTCTCTTTGCCTTGTATTTTTTGGTTAAAACCTTTAAACATCACATGATCACTATCTCCCATGCTTGCTCATAACTGTTGTTAAAATAGACAAAACTCTCTCCATACAGTAGTGCCCCTTAAAGCAAGACAAAGTAATCAATGGATGTCAGAAGGCTTGTGCATAAAATCTCTATCTAGTGCCTACTCATCCAATATCCCCAAACTAGTTTCTGGCTTGTGGCCTTCGTCAGTGAGGAGCTTTGGATCTGAGAGCACTGCACCTAGATCTTAGGATCTAATGCAACTCTCCAGCAGCCACCTTTTATCTCTACATAACTACAAAACTATTAAGAATAAAATTGAAAACACACAAATATTTTCAATCTAAGCCCAATAGCTTATTTAGTCATATGGGTCTGAACTCAATTCAGCACCCATTGTTTATTTTTGGGTTAATTATCCATTTTCAGTGACATCATGTTTTAAAAATATGGCTGTTGTTTTTTTTTAACATGATTATTGTATTAAATATTTCATTGATTTTTTTTTAAGATGATTATAAAAACACAATAAATTACATAAACAATTGTAAATATAGAAGATTTGACCTCAGACTTTCAAGCAACCAATATATATTGGTGATTATTTATCTTTTCTACATGTGTGTGGTCATGAGTCTTGGTAGTATGAAATAGTGTGGATAGTTGAAGGTTGCTTGAAAGTCTGAGTTCAAATCTCCTATATTTACAATTACGTTCCAGGTATAAGAATGCCTGTATTTCAAATAAACAATTGTAATTAAGTAAAATTTATATAACTGTAATAAACAAAATAAAAAACATGATGAAATAATATTTGCTCTGAAAACATTTTGAGATTTGACTGCCACTATCTCTGTTCGCACAAAAAATTTCATATCATGTCTATTAATACACACTTTTCATGCAGGCACTACTCCATAATTTTCAAATTTTAATCATTTTTGCAAAAGGTTAGGAAAAATAATTCAACACATGATTTGTCAATGAAAAACAGTAGCAATAACAACAGTTTAAGAAACAATGGATTTTTGGAAAAAATAATATGCATTTTTATGATGATGATTTCATAATCAAAGAAAGCAACGATATGTGTGGGAAAATGATACGTGTATAAATAATGTATTGAAATAACACTGTTTGTATGTGTGTGCATGTAAAGTTAAATTTAGAAATGTAAGGTTGAAAAGTATTTTTTCCAATTATAAACTGGCAGTAATTATACATAAGACTAAAAAAAAGGAAGAGTTTTTTATTCTGTGAAAATTTGAATAATCAATGTTTTTTTATAATTAGAAGATGAAATTATATTCCTTTAATTAAAGCTATTTTAAAATCTATCAAAAAAAAAAAAAAAAAGCAAATACTAGAGTTTAAAAACTTTTTTAATTAACTAAAGTTCTAGTAAATTAAAAAAATAAATTTTTGTCAAGCGTTGATGGCCGAGTGGTCAGCACAGCCGCCTTACAAGTACTTGTCCCGGCTTCGCTTCCCAACCGATGCTTTCAATCAAAAGACAGTTTTTAGGAGATAGAAAAGAACACTAACCTTAATATTGTGTTCTTGTAGAAATTTAAAAAAAAATTACATTTTATGCAATTATTAATTTTAATAATTCAACAAAATTAAATACTAATTTAAATGTGATATTAAGTTAAATAAATGAAGACTTATTTTTCTAAATTGATATTTAGATAATCATTTTTTACATATATGTATTTATAAATTGAAAACTTTTTTATTGTTGATACATTCTAAGCAGATTTGATATTCATGATGCTTTAATGAAGATTGCCTTTTTTACTTGTGGATTTATTTTCATATCTTTATTTTTTAAGAAATATAAATTATAAAATATGCATAACTTAAAGCTTATAAATTAATGTGAAGTTAAGTTATTGCACTGTTAAACACCGTCATCTAGTTTATCCACAAAATTATGCAGATTTATCTTATTGGTCTTTTGCATTCATTACATGCAATAAAATATAGGTTTGTATTTATAATGTGGATTCATATATATATATTACAGTATTTATAAGAAACTTGAACTCAGATTTTCAAACCCATCACAACTATTCAATCATCTCATACAACTGATACACATGATTACATACATACACATGAAAAAGATTATGTGTGTCAGTTGTTCAAGTCCTTTTGGTATAGACAATATACATATATTTAAATCTATTACAGTTCACATAATGCTATTTTGAAATCAAGTGTAATAAATATCATAATCACTTAATGTGCCTTGATTTGGAATTTTGTAAAATGTTAGTGCTGCTAGAATATTTAAACTTTAGATTTTTGTGATATTTGGGTGTCCGCATATATATATATGGGTATGAATACAGTTTTCAGGTTCATTGATATGCATGGTTGCTTTTTATTATTATAAGTCACTTGCCATCATGTGGATAGAAAATGATACTAAATAAAATCTAACCAAAACATTGAAGGGATATAATAGTCATAAGCTATCACATCCATACAGGTAAACCCCAAAGCTGTATTCATATAACTTTTATGCATATGTTTGATTTTAATACATATATTTAAAATTATATATGGGTATTTATATGTATTGCACATAATATGCATTATTTATTTGTGACCTTTTAAAATTATATATATATTATAAAATATTTGTTTTTTGTTTTGTTTTTTTAAATTATAGCTGGAAAAAATTTCTGAAGATATTCAAGCAAAATATGTTAAGACAAAACAGAGCCTCTCTTCGATGCAAAAGAAAGAATCTGAGACAGTGGCACTAGTTTTGGAATTAACAGAAGTAAGAAGTCATTATATTGTTAGCAAAATAATTTTAAATCAATATGGATATTTTACTAATAAACTAATAAATATATAATTAGTATATATTTTTAAAAATCTTTAAGATTTATGATTTTAAAAAAAATTCTTACAATAAAACTATATCTTGTACTATTAAAAGTATTTGTTTATTGTAAATAAATATGATATTGGTGCTTATTTAATCCTTAACAGAAAAAAATTATGTGCATTGTTACTGTTATGAAATATTACTATTAATATAATTTATATGTAAAAGTTAATGTATTCTTTCATCTCAATTTTAAAAAGGTGTCATCAACTTTAATGATTCTCACAGTTATATAGTAAGTAGTTATTAAATTATAATTATAGAATAAAACAGGGTATAAAACCAACAGAACATCCCATGATCACCATCCCCTTTGCTTACGTAAGCTGTTATTAACAGTTGGAAACTCTCCATATAGTAAATGAGGATATTGGATGAAGATATGCACAAACCTTCCTGCATCCATTGATTACTAAGGCTTCCACTGGGTGACACTACTATATGGAGAGTTTGTTACTGTTAATAGAGCAGGGTATTGAGAGGGCATGGCAAGTTAAGAAAAGATTAGCCAAAATTAAAAACTTTTATGTGGTATCCTTTTGTTTCATTAGTTATTTTTTCATAAGTTGATGATTACTTAACATGTAATAAACCACAGTTTATATTTAATGGAGTAAAAGGGTATCTTAATTTCTATATATTGCCTCTATGTTAGTACTCCTTAATTCATTTTTTTATAATTACATTATGATTTACTAATATGAAAATTTGACATTTTGAAACAATTTTATAAATCACATTTCAATTTTTATGTAATTGACTAATATATTTATTTGGCCAATTTCAAATTGTAATTTTAAACAGATAGTAATCAACTGTTACACTTGCATGGTACTGTCATATTAAACCAACAATGTTTTAGTTGAAAATGAGGAAACTTGATCCAAGTCACATGATTAAATTTTTACTAACTTTATTTTTAATATTGTTAGAGATGGTTCAAATTTATAAGCATTGTGTATATCTCATTGAAATATTTAGGACATTTTTATTTTATTTTATATGTACTCTTTATTATTGTAAGATATTAATATCTATTATTTGTTTTTTTTTAATATTTATGCAATATATGCAACAATTTTGCAAATATGTATTACATTACATTAATGTTATTTCCAAGAGGATTTAAATGATTAACAAACATTTTATAATTTTGATTAAAATTTTCTATATTCATTGTAATACCTCATTTTTTAAATGTAAATATTTTTTTAAAGATTGACTTTTAATATTATTTAATTGAGGTAAATTTTTTGCTTATCAATATCTCCACATATTAATCCATCATCAATATACTTAATATATACCTTTATACACTAATTTTGAAATTTGTAACTATAATATTTTTTTTTAATAGACCAAAATATAACTATATCTTCATTCTGTAAATGTTGCACTCACGGGCCATTCTTTTTAAATTTCATAAAATTTTGTGCCAACTGTATATCTGTTAATATAATTTTAAACTTTATTTATATAAAAAGTATTTTACTTTTTTTAATAATTTATCTATTAATTTCATAGATTTTTTTTTTCATTGAAGACCCATTTGATTGTGTAATATTTAAAGAATAAATTTACCAGCATGATCTAGATGAGTGTTTTTAATTTTCTAAATAAATTCAAACTATGTTGTCTGAAACTTAATTCCATTAAACAGTTATTAATATATTAGTAATTTGTGTTTGTCTGTTATCATACAAACAGGATGACTTTGATAAATACCTTTACAATTTTTTTTCAAAACTTTCTGATCACATGATTTTAAAATTTGATTAATAAATTGAATTATATATGTAAGAGAATTATAAAGTAGAGTATTCAAGCACGAGTGCATGTGCGGTGCAACTGCTCCCAAAAGCTATTAATACAAAATAGCTAACTAAAAATAATAAACTAGCTGAGCACTTTCAAAGGATCTTGCCTTTATAATCATAGCTTGCTAATACATTTAATGTTATGCAAATATGCTAATTCCATTTTTTTGATAAAGCAAAGCACGTTTATGGCATTGTTGTCTCGTGAGATGAATAAAGCCTCTTTGATTTTTCTTTTGAGGTCATGTCTCTCTCTACACACGATTGTGGGATTGTCCAGAATGCACTCGTGGTGACTTGTGCTCTGGTGCTGATAGAAAACTAAATAGTAAGCTTTTGGGAGCAGTTGCGCCGCACACACACTCGTGCTTGAATACATATATTTCCCAAAAGTAAAATTATTTGACTTAAAGTAGAGTATTAAAATTTAATTTTTTAATCAATTTATCTCGTTTGGTTTTTTAATCTTGTTTATTTAAAATACAAAATGTAGTTTGTTCATCTCCTTTACATATATCCAACAACCTGTTTTATTAACACTAGTATGCAGAATTCTGTCAACTATTATTTGATTCCACTATTTTAACTTCTTTAACAATTTTTTCATAATTGCAGTTACTTTGTTTGCAGATGTATCACATTGTTTATTATCCATCAGACTCGGTTAGTACTTGAATGAGTTACTAGTTGCAAATCCTAATTGCTGTAAATCAGTTTTTTTTTAAATATTGTTTAATGACATATAGCAGTAATCAAGGATAGATAAATAAAAAATTACAAACTTTTTTTTTCCAAACTTTTTGATCAGATGATTTAAAATTTGCATAATTAATTTGATTCATTATGAGTTAGAATTATAATTAGATAGTGCAATAAAACATCTAGCTTTCATTCGGAAGTCATGAATTCAATTCCTGACAAAAAAGAAAGCATTGACGGACATTATGGAATAATGATTGGCTTATTTTCTTTTTTGCTCATGACTTATGGTTCTAAACCACTAAACATTTCATGATAACCATTCTTTATGCTTACACAAGCTGTTAACATAGAGACACTTCTGTGTGCAAAGTTTTGCCTTTGTGTTAACATTCTGGGTCAGCATAAAGAATGATCATGTGATGTTTAGTGGTTTAATATTAATCCTATTTGACAGGATTTTGGTGATTGTTGTTATTAAAGAACCAAAGTGTATAGGTGCTGAACTGAGTTCAGATCTATATGATTATAAAGCAAATGAGCTTGAATTGAAAACATTATTGTGTTTTTATTTTGAACTCAAAGCTTTATAGTAACTAAAAAGATGAAAGATGGCTGTTGGAGGGTTGCATTCAATCCTAAGATCTAGGTGCAATGCTTTCAGATCCAAGGCTCTTTTCCAATGAAAGCCACAAGCTAGAAAGTCTGGGAATATTGAATGAGTAGGCACTAGATGGGGATTTTGTGCACAAATCTTCTAGCATCCATTGATTACTGTGACTTGAACTGAATGGTGCTACTGCATGGAGAGTTTTGCCTCTGTGGATTTATGATTCAAGATTGGGCTTTCTGAATTCTATATTTTTTCAGGTTGTAAGGAAACTTAGAATTTATCATTGAGATAGATGGCTTAAGGCCAAAAATTGATATCTAGCTATTCATAGTAGAAGATAAAGGTCTCAGATTAGTCTATATTTATCAGATAAGTGTTAATGTGCTGATCGCAAAAATAAAACATTATAATGTAAAACAGTTTCAATCTCCACTTCTGGTAGAAGTTATAGTATGTTCTTATTAAAAGACCTGCTGTTACAACATTAATTTTCATTTTACACGTTCTCCAAACATGGCTTATAAAATTTGAATTTAATTCAATATTTTTTTTCTTAACTTGAAAGTACTTTATCAATGAAGTCAGCAATCCCTTTGCTTAGTTTTGTAATTGGGGGTTGAAAAACATCATCATATAAAAAAACAGTTAATAACAGTTAAGAGCAAGCATAAGAAATGGTGATCATGTGACATCATCATATAGTGATAAACTGTATTACTTTGCTTTTACAGAATTTTATGAATTTACAAATAGAAAGAATTTTACAACATATTAAAGGAAGAAAAGTCTATAATAATAAAAGGATATTTGTAAATAAAGGTTTTAAATGAAAGTTTTGTAAATAAAAACAAAATGTATTATAAAAGTTCTATGAATTATATAAAAATGTAGGTTCATGTTGACATGTATGAAAATATTATACTAAATAAATTTCAAATAAATATGCAAAAGTATATAGTATATATATTGAAAATATATTTTACATAAGCAATTAATATAATAGAAAATGTGTTTAAAAATTATTTATTACTGAAGGTTTATCATGAAAAAGTTTTAGTTTAAATTATAAAATATTTGTTAAAGAGACGAATTATTAATCTAAAGTCTTATATATACTATAAAATATAAAATAGTTGTTAAAAAAAAAAAAATTGTTTTGAGATGTGAGAATTTTAACATAATAAAAATAGTAATTTGCAGAGTATTTCTAAAACATGTTAAAGGTTAAAAACACCCCAGTATTATTTATTCATTGAAGTAATTTAAGAATAGATATTTGAAAATACTATTATAAAATAATAACTTTCATATCAATTTCTTGCAGCAATTTAAAGATATAAAATAACATCTCACATTATCAGTGTGACAGAGATCAGATCTTTGCCATTAATTAAGTGATAGGCTTTTTTAAAACTTATAAATGGATATAGTAGCAAAAAGTTATTATGCATTAAATGTACAATACTGTAAAACTTATACAACTGTGATACAAATACAATTGCTTGCTGTCAAATTATTTTTCTCATCACTGTGATGAAACATATGAAAACATTAATACAAATTGTATTTAGATAGTCTTTTAAATAAAAAGATATATATTCTTTTAGATATCATAATTGCTAATCCTTGAACAACTACAATATTTTATTATTCACTTTTCAGAAATTACTTGTAAAAGAATCTTAAATAAATTATTAGCTAAGTAGAAAACATATTAATGCTTTAAATCAAAGGTTTAAACACTAGTTATTGTTTAAATATAATTTATTGGATATATATTATGTTTTTGATAGAAAATATGATATTTTCATCATTTAAGACATTGATGACTTTTCAATCAAAACAGGCAAAACTCTCTATACAGTAGTGCCACTCAGTGCAAGCCTCCTATCTAGTGCCTACTCATCCAATATTTCCAGACTAGTTTCTAGCTTGTGGCTTTCATCAGTGAGCATCCATTAATTACTCTGGCTTGCACTGAGTGGGACTATTGTATGGAGAGTTTTGCCTGTTTTTATAACAATTATGAGCAAGCATAAGAAATGATGATCATGTAATGTTTAGTGACTTTCAATTAATAATAACATTGCATATTTTGGAAATTTCCAAAAACACATACAATTTTTTTAAACAAATAAATAGTCATACTTTGAAAAAAAAAGAATTCTTCGTAATATTTCTGTACTGTAATTTTCACTACATCATTCTCACACAAGATAGAGAATGTTTTCTATTCATTTTAACACCTTGTGGAAGGATATAATCATAAATATATGATCAAAGACATGTGAAAAAAGATCAATGATCCCCAAGATGCATATTTCATGCTGAACCAGCACTCATCAGTTGGCCTAGACCACAATCTCTTACACATATCTTTATCATTGTTCATTTATCATTTGACACTTATCAATTAAACTGTAATAATCAGCTATCATAGATACTGAACAAGGATAAAGATAGGTATAAGAGGTTGTGTTTTGGTCTACCTGATGAGTTCTAGTTCAGCATGAAATGTGCATATTGAAAATCATAGATCTTTTTCACATGTCTTTAATCATATATTTATGATTACATCCCTCCACAAGGTGTTAAAGTGGACAGAAAACATTACCTACCTCGCATTATAATGGTGTAATGAAAATTGCACTACAGAAATATTATTCATTGTTGGATAATCTCTAGTCTAAAGAGTGACTAATAAAAGTTATTAAATTCTAATTTTAGACTTCTTGTTCTTAGATATTGAGTGTTCACTGTTTAAAAAACTCACAAAAGTAATGAGGTCACATAATGTAATAGTGGACAACAAATCACTATTAAGTGAGTAGAATTAGTGTGAAATGCTAATGTAACAAACAAAAAGTATATATCTAAATATTAATATGTGGCATACTCAATGCCTGCAACATTAAATCGTCTTTAAAAGTTCACATATTAGTGCATCAAAATTTAATTTTATAATAATAACTAAAGATTATGAGTAAATCAATTCAGATGTCACATGACCTAATTTAAACAAGTTTGCATTACAACTGTTTTATAAAGAGCTCACAAATAAGCTCTTAACAAGCTTTGCAGAATATCTTCAATCTCAGACCAGTTTCTGCTACTGGCTTCATCAGTGAGGTGTCTGGATATTCAAACATTAGATTAAAAATACTAGGACAAACCCAGCACTTTAATAGTTGTCCATTAGATAAAATGCTGGGCTTGTCCTAGTATTTTTAATCTAATGCTTGAATATCCTGGCACGTCACTGACAAAGCCAGTAACAGAAACCAATCTGGGGTTGAGGATATTCTGCAAAGCTTGTTAAGAGCTTATTTGTGAGCTCTTTATAAAACATTAATAACTAAAAAGTATAAACAATTGTACAAAAAAAAAAAACTAAAAAAAAAAACAATAAAACAGTATCTGTATTTTATGTGATGATAATGAATATAAATATATATATATATATATACATTATTTAATGATAATAAAATTAGAAGCATATGAGGTGCTAGAAAGAGAAGCTATAATAATTGTATGATGGAAATTTTAAGTAAAGAATAGATTTTTATTAAAAAATGAATCTTACAAATAGATGTTTAATCACTCTGAAGGATCCATGTTACTTGGAGAATAATTTAACAAAAAATATTGAACAGATTATGCTAATGAATTTAACTTTTTTGCCAATAGACCTACTATAGTATTTGTTGATTATAAGAGGGTCCCTCTTATCTTTATAAAGTCGAATCTTGCATTGTGATTTGTAGAGGGCTCTCTTACTAAAATTAAGCACTCGAGGCGCATGTACTAAGGTTTTAGCCTTATATAAGTATTCCTTCCATATAAGATGTGGCATTTCTGTTAATATCTATTAACTCAAATGATATGCTCATATTTGCAGTGATTTAAAGACAATATGTTTACACACACATATATCTATGATAAGTAATCACTAATAATAATATGCGTTAATGAAATAAATAATTAATATTTTGTGTAATGTTATTCTTTTACCCCTTTCAGAATAAATACATTTCCAGTACAGAGTGTAGTAATCATAAATTTTAGTTTCCATTAAAAGTCAAAGTCCTTTCAAATCAAAGAAATAAACTATATAAATTTGCAATAAGAATTAATTATTTATTTTATTAATGGAGATTATTACTAGTGCAGTGAAGATAATAAATTATCAATTACTATTATTAACTATCATTATCATTATTATTATAATATATTCAGATGGTCTTTTATTTAATTAGATCCTATCTTAAATCAAAACTTATATAAATAATTCTAACATGCTTGAACTGTACAGAATTGGAAAATTGTGAGATCCAATCCAACACAATCTCCATTTTTTACACATCTCATGCTATGTGAACATCTTTTGTAATATGTATTTTACTGCTTATTTTCAATTTGTTTTAAAAATGTTTTTGTATTCTGCACAATGGCTATGAGTAAATGTGCACTCAAATAGAGAAATATGAGTTATGTGAAATGCAACTTTTGAAAAAAGTCATGGAACAGATCACATATTTAAGTAAAAGACTGTATATATATATATGTGTGTGTGTGTGTGAATCATTAGGGGAAATGTTTGTGGTCATATAATACTCAGAGGCATAAAAAAATGAAGGCATTTATTGCAATATTAGCTTTATATTGTGATGCAGAAATAGAAGTACATACCAATATAACTTTTTTTTACATATGGAATTCTAAGAAGGTTGTAAGAAATTTCTAATAGGTAATTGTTATCATTTTCCTAAATATGTGATTAAAAAATGTTAAAACTGTCTGATCAAATTATGGTGCTTGATTAACCAAAGTATATATTTATATTGTACTGACCCAGATGTATTTAGGGTGATAATAATGAAAGATGGAATAATATATATGCTTTGATCTATGTAACAGGCAAGGGGGTATTAGTGTGGAGTACTAGATGATGTTAATGTATTGTGTATATATGAATGGAAAAGAATGGTTGATGAGTTGGGAAGGAGGTAGTTACTACTATATAATGAAACTATAGTAGATAACTTGATAAGATGAGTATTATTGTGAATAATAAAGCATTAATTGCTCATGAATAGAGAGATTTATATTATTTATAGAAATAATTAATTTGATGTTATAGGTTCATTCTGTAGAGCAATCTCTAGGTTCACAATAATCTGGGATAGAGTAGGCCAATTCGTTGATTGTCCATACCATTCTCATTCATGATATACCTAAAATCTAACTAACTACATATATGTCTTGTGTATAAATAATTACATGATATTTATTTCTAGGATAATACAAACCAATCCTTTATAAGTGAATGGTATCAGACTCCATATTGTTCTTAGCTCCATTTCCATTTTCACACATGATGTGCTAGAACAATACTATTAAAACAGGAAAACTCACTATACATATTGCCACACACAGCAAGCTAGAGTAATCAATGGATGCCAGAAGGCTTGTGCATAAAATCCCCATCTAGTGCCTACTCATCCAATATCCCCAGACTAGTTTCTGGCTTGTGGCCTTCATCAGTGAGGAACCTTAGATCTGAGAGCACTGCACTTAGATCTTAGCTTGCTGTGTGTAGCAATACTTATAGTGAGTTTTGCTTGTTTTAACAACAGTTATACACAAGCATAAGAAGTGGTGGTCATGTGCCATGTATGTGTGTGTGTAAATAAATCCGATATAAGAAGCTTTAACTTGGATTAAAGTTTATATCTGTGCTAGAGAAAAACTCTAGTTTAATAAATGATTAATGGTAAACTTAGGTTTATCAAAAATGTACGAAGTCGAGGTTGTGAGTGGAGCAAATTTGGCAGTTGTAAACAAAGATGTGACAATTCGCTATAGATAAATACTCTTCATGTAATAAAGATATATATGAGAGCTGGTGATCTGGGATAATTGATGAGTGCTGGTTTAGCATGAAATGCATCTTGGGGATCATTTGTCTTTTATTGTATCTTTATTTATATGAAGAATAAAAAAAAAGAGGAAGTATGAAGATTATTAAAATAATAATATATTTAATGAATTAACTATAATTTTATTTTACTACAATAATTTATACCTAATTAATAACTTATAATACATTATTTATAATAAATGATTCTAATTTATACATACTTCTTCTTTAAAACAGGCAAAACTCACTATACGTATTGCCACCTAGAGTAATCAAATGGAAGCCAGAAGGCTTGTGCATAAAATCCCCATCTAGTGCCTACTGATCCAACATCCCCAGACTATTTTCTGGCTTGTGGCCTTCATCAGTGAGGAGCTTTGGATCTGAGAGCACTGCACCTAAATCTTAGGATCTAATGCAACCCTTCAGCAGCCATACAGTTATAAACAAGCATAAGAGGTGGTGGTCTTGTGATGTTTATACTTCTTCTTTACCTTATCTAAGTCCTTATCTAAATGACCTTGCATAGTTTAGTGCAGCAGTGTAGCGTCAAACTCTAAGGCATAAGTCCTCAAATAGAATACAGTTCGGGCAATCAAACTTCTTATAAACTTCTGACTAATCACAGATCAACATGATTTATTAATATTATTAGATTGCACTTATAAGGATTTTAATTACAATAGGCAAAGCTCTCTCCATACAGTAATGCCACTCAAAGCAAGATAGAGTAATCAATGGATTGCTCCTCACTGATGAAGGCCATAAGCCAGAAACTAGTTTGGGGATATTGGATGAGTAGGCACTAGATAGGGATTTTATGCACAAGCCTTCTGGCATCCATTGATTACTCTGACCTGCTTTGAATGGCACTACTGTATGGAGAGAGTTTTGCCTATTTTAACAACTGTTATGATCAAGCATGGGAGATAGTGATCATGTGATGTTTAAAGGATTTTAATTGTGCATGACTAGATCATATTCTTTTTATAAAGTTATATCTAGTATTTTACCATGAATAAAATAATTTGAGAGATTAAAACTCAACTCCATAATTAAATAAATTATATTTTGTTAATATATTCTATTTTATGTAAGTATATATTATCAATTACTAATTTTAATATGCATATAATATTTTATTCATAAAAGCAATTACATGTATATAGAAATGGTGAGAACAATAAATAAAATAGTTTGTGATAATATTAACATATGTTTAATTTAGCAGAGAAACATTCAATTGACCAATATAAAAATAATTTATAGGACAAATATCATACTTTACTAATATGATCTTTCTTACAGAGAATACCTGTACAAAATATATTGGTTGGGTGCAAAATTTAATTTATGCTGGGATTTTGAAATACAGGTTATCTAAAACTTGATTAATTTTTTATTCAACTTACAATTGTAAAAAACGTTCTGCTTCATTAACAAATTAAGTTTTTAATGAAATGTTAAATAATATCATAATACAACATGGAAGAAAGTTGCCTGGAATGTTGGTATTCTTATTTTTCAATGTATTTCTTGTGGTAATATGCTAAGATACAAAAGTGAGTTGTCTGTGTCCTTATTTTCTAATCATAACTGTTCTACAAAAGGGAGAAAAAGAAAAAATTATATCATCATTAAAGAATATTAGATTAATGCCAATATAGTGATCTTGCAAGAGTATGACAATCTTCTGTGTTACAAAAAAAATCAAGTCAGATGTCACATGAGCTAATTTAATAAAGCTTGTGTTTACAAATGTTATATATTGAGCTCGCAATACAAACTCTTAACAAGCTTTGTAGAATACTCCCAACCTTAGACCAGTTTCTGCTACTGGTATCCTCAGTGAGGTGTTAGGATATTCAATCATTAGATTAAAAATACTAGGACAAGTCCAGCAATTTATCTAATGTATAACTATTAAGTAGAAACTCTAAAATTTTCAGATATCCATGTCTTCCAATCCAGCTATCTAACTTAAATAGCCATTTGGGACTGAAATAAGTTCAGATACACCATATATTAATAGCTTTAGCAATATAAAATCACCAAAGCCACCATAGCAAAAAATAAAATTACAAAAAAATCAAGTCAGATGTCACATGATCTAATTTAATAAAGCTTGAGTTTACAAATGTTATATATAGAGCTCGCAAAACAAGCTCTTAACAAGCTTTGTAAAATACCCCCAACCTCACTGAAAATTCCAGTAGCAGAAACTGGTCTGAGGTTGGGGGTATTCTACAAATCTTGTTAAGAGTTTGTTTGGGAGCTCTATATATAATCTTCTGTGTTAAAAACAAGTTCATATTAATGAATTTCCTATACAAAATGCAAGCCCTAATATTTATTTATAGAGAAATAATATCACATGACTTTCACTGGCATATAATAATAATATTGATTATAATAATCCATAATGCAAAATATTATTACTGACTTAGACATATTTATTCACATATAAAATTTGTATTCCTGGTTTCTATTTCAATTTAATTAATTACTTTATTATGGACTTTTTTAAAGCCAATTTATTCAAATAATAAAGTTGAGTTTGATAATAAACTCAAATATACTCTATCTGATATTAAACATAATATTTATAAATATTAAATAAAGTACTCATTAATAAGCATTGACCTTCAGTTTATGTAAACTTTTAAATTGTTTATAATTTTTTAACATTTGCAATAAAACCGTTGACTTCACACATTTTTAAAATATTAATAACAGTGATACAAATAAATTTTGCAATAACATTTTCAAAATTAGCATTAGTAAATTTAGCTAAATCTAGAGTTTTAATAACAAAACCTATAGCAATAATCAATTACTCCATAAATAATAAAAGTTCAAAATATTTTACAGAATGAATGTCAATATACTTAGAAAAGAATATTTTATATATGTTTTTCAAATTGCAATAAATAAAATTATATATTTGGATATAATATTTAGGGTATTCTTCTTTTCCTTATTCTATTTGTAATTGGTTGCTTCAATATTCTTAACTGTTGGCTAAGTAAAGGTTTAGTCTGTATGTCAATTTTGTTAACTGTAGCCGAGTGTGCTTTCATTTGGTGAAGCCAGATTCATAGCACTTTACTTAGCCAACATTCAAAACATTAAAGCAAACCAATCATCATCATCAACCATTATCAATCCACTGCAGAATGAAGGTCTCTCCAACAATCCATCTTCTCTGATCTTTAGCTTCTCTTCTCCACATCACCCCTACACACTTTCTTATTTCATCCATCCATCTCACAATATTTGAATATAAGTGCCTGAATAGTATATATAACAATGTCATTCTTTACTTTAGTAATTTTTGTTTTCTTTCTCTTTATGACACGAAATTGAAATTTAGGCTCTATTATTTAAAACATAAAAAAAAAAAATCAGGAATTTATGAAAAATATTTGATTACCATATATTTTTCTTTTGTTTTTTGAACAGAAGTGTAAATTCATAATTATGAATATTTAAAATTTAAATTTGTTTCTACATTTTCACATATAAAAATATTATTTCTTTTTTTAGACATAACAGTATTGAAAATATCTCACAATAAGAAGAATTCTTTTTCATATGTCAAAGCATTGGCCGGGAAGCGAACCCGCAAACCCAGGACAACTGTTTGTAAGGCAGCTGTGCTGACCACTCGACTACCAACGCTTGACAATAAGAAGAATTTTTGAGATCTGGATTGAAGTTATATATCAGACTTTTCAAATTATATAAAATTAATTAAATAACTGGATATCCATGGCAATTAAAATTTTATAGTGTAATAACCAAAGGATTGTACCTTCTCATCTTCACTTTTGTAGACTACATTAAATTATAGCATAAATAATGAATTATTATTATTAAACTTTCAGCACTGTTTAGTAATAAGATTTTACTACTTAAAATATGCAAGATTATGGGCAGCATTGAAATTTTTTTTTTTCAGGTGTAATTTCAAAATATACAGTATTTTTTATCCTGAATTTCCATATATTTTTAATATATAATATAGCTAATGCATATGACAGTGGTAAGATTTCTTAAAAAAAATTTTTTAAAATTTAATTAGGGTTTAAAAAATGCAAAGTCTGTTCTAATTTTTTCTAAAATACTTCTTGCAGTATAAAGTTTTATCTGTTTACAGGTATTAATGAAAAATTAGGCTTGAAGAGTAATGATATTTTAAAATACATTTTGCTATTTCATAATGTTTCGTATTTTGCTTAGTGAAGAAAAGAAATACGATTTTGATATTTTAAAAAATAATTTTTCCATTTAAATGTAACTATTATTAATATTATTGCTTCACAGGTTTTAATTATTAAAATATTAATAACAAATTTATAAATTTTGAAAGACAGTTTATAAATTTGTGGAAATAATTCTCTTACTTTTAGCTTGTTTTCCATGAATTGAAAGGTAATTGTGACAACTAAAAATATATGTAAGATTAAAATAGAGGTGGATTGATTTGGGAAACTTCTGCAGAGCTTCAATCAAGTCAAAAAGAGAGGAATCTTGGTTGAAATATCTACATATGGCTATTGTCTGGCTAATTTTTTTTTTAATAAGACATTAATCAAGTTCATTTAAAAAAAAATTCTATATTGAGAGAAATATTATTTCTTTCAAACTGAACTTGGAGAATTAAAATAAAAAATAAAATGGAATTGTTTTGGATGCATAAAAAATGAAACACTCAATTCTAAGTACACTTTTATAATTTTAAAATTTCTCTCTCTATTCGTTAACTAAAATTAGCTGTCTAGAACCTTGCACCTATCAAGTCCAACAGCTGCCATAATACACGATTTTAATAAAAATTGTCTATTTTTAATTCCTATTTAAATACAAAATCATTTACTTATAAATAACATAATGCTTTAAAAAAATTGTATTTATATGTTTAACTGCATATATGTATATACTGTAACCAGTTGGCTTACATACCACACAATAATGTAGTGTGTGTGCATAAATATATATAAAGTTGAAAGGAAGAGTAGAAATAAACTCAGATATAAATTCCAAAGATTAAAGTAAAAACATAAATATCACACTTTGACAGAAATTTCCAGGTTGTTTTCAAAAGGATTAGACAGACTGAAAACAGTCACTATGCCTATTATAAAAGGGACTGATAAAAAATATCAGTCAGTCTGGATAGTGATTTTTGAAGAGAACAGTCTGTATTGTAGTTTTTTGTAAGAGCTGAACAGAACAGTGGCTACTAAATTTTTTTGAGTAAGTGGCAGCAATTAGCTGACCAAAATAGATAGCTGTAGTTTCCTTGTTGGCTGTAGCAGAGTTGGAAGAATAGCTACCATGAGCTGATGTAGCTGAAGACAGGATAGTAGAGTCAGGAACTGCTACTATTTTTCTTGGCAGGAGTTTGAATTCACATGGAGAAAATGACCCACTTTTTTATGCTGAAATTCATAGCCTTAAATGTGGAGAGGACAGTTGCTTGCCTGAAATCTATCAAACTAAGATAGCTGCTTGCCTGGAATAATCCTAGACAGAAAGAGACCAACTACAGACCAGCATTTTACATGGATTATACTTTTTCCGGATGATGAGAATCACTAAAACCAACTTACCAAGAAAAATCTTCCAGCTTGCCCACGGAACCCCAGCTTGCTGAAGAACTAATTATATATATGCTGATGTATCTAAAGGCAGAAAAGCACACATAAACATATATACAGCTGTGGTAAGTAGAGTTATATATAATAACGAAATTTTAAATAATTTCTTTAATAAAATGACATTTTAGAAGTGATGCGTGAATTTGTACTTTTCATGTTTATGGTGGGTGTGTAGTTGAGCAGGGTTGACTGGATGCAGTGTGCTCATGATGCTCTGAAGTATAGGCATGACATTGAGCAGTGCTGTCTACTTATCATAGCATGGGAAGCTGCAGTCGTATTCACTTTCCCATCTCACCTTGCCATCATCAGCACTGTCTAATCAAGAAAAGAGACATTTTAAAAGTGAAGCAAACAAGTAAATAATTCTGTCTGGATTTAAAAAAAAAATTTAAAAAAATAAAGAATCGATGATTCTATAATTTAAATTTAAAAACATTGATAATTAATCAACAAATACTTGTCAAAAATTGACTATACTTTTTTTTAAGAAAAAAAAAAGAACTTATAAATTGATAAATAATTTTAAATTATATCTATATCTTGTTTATAAACAGGTATATGTGTAATATTTATGTGTTTTCCAAACGGAATCAATTAGGAAAATATAACTTTATTAATGTAACAAATCAAATATGTTCAGAAAATTCACGCACATGGATGTATGTGTGCGTATATATGTCAATTGTATGGCAAATACTAATGTGTGTCAGATAGACACTTAGATGTAAAATTTTAATATTTTTTTTTATTAAATGTCAATTCATTTTTTAATATTAATTGTGTGTTAGAAATCGCACGTCTGTGTGCACATATATGTAAATCAATGTAACAATTTGAATTTTGAATAGCAATTATGTAAATTACAATGTGACATTTGTATAGTAACCAAAATCAGAAAGCTAATGTGTGTGTAATTTTATTTTTATAGACCTTGTTATTGTTGTTAATAAACTTGTATTCAACTGTTAAAAATTGTATTGGATCATCTCTTGGTCACATACAGTAATAGAACTTGTGTTCTCTGAGCTAGATTCATGCACGGGATGAATATATAAATGGGGATATGTATTTAGTGTTTTTGGGCATCAATCATCATCCTGGTTGGCACATAAGATTATACTCTTTAAAGCCCATACCATACACTATATTTTATTTTAGTTTAGTCTTATTAGAAGTTAAGTTTATAGTTGGCCAGTACAAGTGGCCAGAGCATTGATGATGATCAGCATGTTTGAAATGTCCCAGCATTATTGTTTCAATTTCTGATTATTGTGTATTCTAATGGATGGGTACTAAGCTGGTGCATCCAAGTTATGTTTAAATAATTGCCCAAAATAGCAAAGGCTCAATAGTTAGCCTGGTCTACAGAAGACCCATTTCCGATCCAGTCACAAGATGAACTGTTGATTTTATTATATTTTATTGTGGATCATTCATGATGATAAGTGATTATTTATTTTGAGTATTAGTATTAATTATAATTACTTTATTGATGGTTAATTATGCTTTTAGTTGCTCTTCTGATCTCTCATTGATGTCTCAGAGATTCTCTAATCTCATACTCTTATATCTTTAAATATTACATGTATATACTTTTGTAAATGAATATGTAAATTATTGATTTAATATTTAATTGGGAGTGATGTTGATTTTGCCATCACCCGGTTTCACTCTTTTTTGATACCCCATCCCGTTACAATACCTATGTCTCAATTATACATATAACTGTTTCAATTAATTTATGATTAAGAGAAACTAAATTGAATAATTATTAAATAAATAATGATTTCTTGATTATTATTCATAAGTATAAATCTTACTTATTGTAAATTTGAAGTAGATTTATTTATCTGATAAATAAAATCACTTTCTTATATAATAAAATTAACTAAAATTTAGTAAAAATTATCTTAAACTTCTGGATAATTTTCTGTTCTTTTTTTTTTTTTTTTTGTAGGTGGAAAATTTAGCTTGCTTTTTATCTTTGGATTTAAACTAATATTTTTTTACTGTGATTTTATTATTTTTTAAAAATATGCTTAGAAAGCCTATGTTTCAAATTTGCATATTAAGTTTAAATTTGCATATATAATATATATGCAAATTTACAGTTCAACATTAGTCTAAAGACCTCAGAAAAAGACAAATGTTCTTTCATATACATTGTTTAATGTTTTGAAAATAACATATTCAAAGGTAGTAATTATATTCATTAAAGAAAAAAAAAGATACCTTCCAGAACCAATTGTAATCAAAAATTAATGCTTAATTTTTTTTTTTTTTTAAATTATTTTAAGCTTAGATCCGCTTTAAAAATATTAATATTTAAAATAATTACACTTTTTTTAATTTTTTTAAACTTATTAACTACTAAACTAATTAATATGAACAAAATTTTTTTACATATTGTGTTTACATTGATGTGTATCTAGTATGTACAAAAATTTTATTCATTAAATTAATTTAGTAATAAACACACTTAAAACAGAAAAAGGAGTGATGTAATTTATATATTATTTAAATAACTGCTTACTGAGTTGGAGAGATAAACATTACAAAGGATTGTAACCAAAAAATACAAAACTACATTGGAGCAATATTTGGCAGAGGTCATTACATACCTGAAAAGTCCAATGTTTTCAATTTGATAAATTTTGCAGTTAATAAGCAGAACATTTATGACCAAACTGTCATTTACAAATCATTTTTAATGTGGATGCTACAATGCAGAATCAATGATATCATGAACACAAGATTAAATACTGATAACTGAAAACACATCAGAAGAATCATTATCTTCACTTTTGTAACCATTAAAAAGATTGAGATCAATAAATCATCACAAGAAATTTTTTCAAATAGACTGCTAACTATGAAATCTTGTGATAGAACTGTCATAAAATAAACAACAATTCATTCCATGATAGAAACATTTTTTAATAATAGTCAAATTCCAAAATATAATTCTCAATTTATACAGTATATATAGTTGAATATTATTTTAAGAAATATGCAAATAATCTTTCATACTCAATGGCCTTTCTAGTATTCAATTTAAATATTATTGAGCTTTGATAGACCATTATTTGAAACCAACCAAAGATTATTCTTCATATATGTTTCATAAAGAACTTTTAGCTTCTCTGCAAGTATTATATAACATAATCTTATTAATCAATGCATTATAAACGATTTTATCCAATCTTTTTAATTTTTAAATAGATATATGAATACTACTTGATTGTTTAGATAATGTTATGCTGAAATAAATGGAATGACAGAAAGTAATGATTGACAAATGTAGAATTTTCATTTTGCTAAATGTACATATATATTTATTATATATAGAGCTCACAAATAAGTTCTTAACAAGCTGTGCAGAATATCCCCAGACTCATTTCTACTACTGGCTTCTTCAGTGAGGTGCTAGGATATTCAATCATTAGATTAAAAATACCAGGACAAGCTCAGAATTTTATCTAATGGATAATTATTAACTAGAAAATCTGAAATTTTCAGACATTCATATATTTTCTAATCCAGCTATCTAACTTAAATAGCCATATGGGACTGAACCAAGTTTAGATACACCATATATTAATAACTTTAGTAATATAAAATCATCAAAGCCTTAATAGCAAAAAATAAAATTACAAAGAAATCAAGTCATAAGTCACATGACCTAATTTAACAAGCTTGTATTACAAATGTTATATATAGAGTTCACAAATAAGCTTTTAACAAGCTTTGTAGAATATCCCCAACCCCAGCCCAGTTTTTGCTACTGGCTTCCTCAGTGAGGTGCTAGGATATTCAAGCATTATATTAAAAATACCAGAACATTTTGCAAACCTTGTTAAGAGCTTATTTGCGAGATCTATATATAACATTTGTAATACAAGCTTTTAAATTAGGTCATGTGACATATGACTTGATTTCTTTGTAATTTTATTTTTTGCTATTAAGGCTTTGGTGATTTTATATTGCTAAAGTTATTACTATATGGTGTATCTGAACTTGGTTCAGTCCCATATGGCTATTTAAGTTAGATAGCTGGATTGGAAGACATATGAATGTCTGAAAATTTCAGATTTTTTACTTAATAGTTATCCATTAGATAAAGTGCTGGGCTTGTCCTGGTATTTTTAATCTAATGCTTGAATATCCTAGCACCTCACTGAGGAAGCCAGTAGCAGAAATTGCTCTGGGGAAGGGGATATTCTGCAAAGCTTGTTAAGAGCTTATTTGCGAGTTCTATATATAATATTTCTAATACAAGCTTATTAAATTAGGTCATGTGACATATGACTTCATTTCTTTGTAATATATTTATCTATATATATTATTTGTGAATAGGAATTATTGTGTATTTGTTGTTAATTACTTCTTATAAAATCTCACTTTTTTCTTAATCATATAACTGTTTTTAAAAATATAAATATTAATAGTACTTTTTTTATATTTGTAGCTTGTAAAAGAACAAAAATCCAAAATTGGAGACTTATGGAAAGCCAAAGCTGAAGTTCAACAGTTATTTAAGGTAAATATTTCTTTGAAGAAACAAATATTTAACTGAAAAATGGCAACAAATTTTATTTGATTTATAGTTAGCAATAGGAACAATTTAAGTAAATGTAAAAATATTAATTGCGACATCCATATATTTGAAGATGGCTTCTTAATATATAAAGCTATATTTCATAAACAATAATGTAATTGGCTTTAGCACCTATAAGAGTTGATTATGTCTACGAGTAGTGATGAAACCACATCATGTTATAACTATGTAGTCTTTTTTTGCAGTCAATGTTTTGTTACTCAATTGTCCACATGGGATTAATTGGGAATCTTATCCAATAGCCAACAATAGCTATATGCTCATTTATTAACAAATACTGGATGGATATCCAGACTAATTAATCATCAAGTATCTGGAAAAAAGATTCTAAGCCTATTTGTGACCTAAAAAAGTGTTCAATGTTTACGCAGCCTGGATACAAATCCCAAATCACAGATATGGTTAGTGAAGTCACTAACTGCAACACCATATCTTTTTCATTTGTAAGAGAATGAGTTAAAAAGATTCTATTTTTTTGGTAGACTTGAATAATTTATCCTTAACTTATTGTTGTTGTTTTTTTAAATTTTATTTTATTCAAAATGATTAAATACATTTTTATTTTTACTTTTAATATTAATTTACATTATGATTACAAATGAAAAATGGAAAAACAATTCCTAAATAAACCTTCAATTAGCAGCAATTTTTGCTAAGGTGTAAGAATACAAGCTTAAAACTTGTTGATATCAGCATTGTTTTTTTTCATATGTCATAGCATCGACCGGGATGCGAACCCACAATCGTCTGCAAACAACTACTTGCTTGCAAGGCGGCTGCGATGACTTCTTGGCTAACAACGCTTGACAGATATCAGCATTGTTATACATGCTTTTACATGATTTTTTTTAATAGCATCATTGATTAATTTGGGCACTATAAATAGATTTTTTTTTATCAAAGTTCTTTTTACTCATATTTATAGCATCAGCACAATAGAGTGATACGAGCAAGAGATAAAGAAGAGCAAAGCGTATCTTAAATATGCTTCTGCAAAGTGAAGATCACCTCAGTATTTTTCCATAGTATTCATCAGCCTAATTATTTTTTGTTTGGTGAAATGTTATAGTTTTTTCTTTTCTTATTTTACTCCCTAATTCATAATAGCTTGATAAATAATATTTATTTTATAAAGCGCAGACGGTATTGAAATTAAACTGAGAGACTGCAACCTCTCAAGCGCTTTTCCTGATTGGCTGTTGATAGTTATAAGCGCTTGAGAGGTTGCAGTCTCTCAGTTTAATTTCAATAGCTTGATACATATTCTATAAATAATTACTGAATAAATGGTTAATGGATTGTTCATATTCTGATTTTCTTTAAAAAATTCTCTGTTATGAAAATCCTCAGTTATTTGAGAAAGTGATAAATGTTCCACTCAAATTCAAATATTAGTCTTGTTTTTATGGTTGGTGAATACATTATTTATAATGCTAGGAGGTCTTTCTATAAATTGGGAACTTTAAAATAGCACTGCATTTGTTAAAGAAAAAAAAAAAACAAGCATTTATAGCTTCAGAATAAATTTTAAAAACTATCTCTAATGGAATCACAGAGGTCAAATGTCAGCACAAAAATATATATAGAATTTAACAATACTTTGCTGAAAAATTAACATTAAGTTTCTTATTAGAATATTCTAAATAAAAATAGTCTTTTTTTTTTTTACTTGCTGTGGATATTTTACCAAAAGTCTCCAGCCAGATTGTTGTAACAAGTGAAGTTGTCCAAACAAAAATATTTTTAGTACTACATATTAATCAACCACAATATAGGCATAATATATAATTTAATTTAAATTCTTAAATAGTTATTCAAATATATGTATTTCTTTTACAATGTTTTACTTACAATTTATTAATATTATTTTGTGGTCATTACTTTATGATAACATTATCTTTACTATTATTGTTTATTATTATTTATCATCCATGAATGATTAAATGTTCTAATGGCATTGGCTTGATCAGTGTATTTACTTTATATCAATTATTTTATATTTATTGAATTGGTTTATTTTTTAAGTACTTTTATTAGTCTATATCAAAAATTGTTACAAATAAATTAGAATATTTGCAGTTGCAATTTATGATTAATTGATTATAAACGGTTTATGATAATACTGTCTTCTTTTTAAAACCAGACGTTTTTTTAGTGTATATTTAATAGATCAAAGTCAGATATGTAGTAGTCAAAACATAATCTTACGTTTATCTCATTCTCACTAATAAAAATGTTTATTTTTAAATCATTAATCCGGAAGTACTGGAGAAACTGCAATGAGAGCTATATGAAAACTAACCATCTGTTTTCAGTACTTATTCATCATTTCATCTATATTCCAGCTGATAAAAGGTTATATTTAAATAATAATAATCATATGGTTAATTTGTCCAAAGGGAAGTGATGTTCAAATACTCAATAGGCACTATTTAGATGACAAAAGGGAGATCATTATTTTTTTATTTAATTCAATTGAAAATCAACTAAAAACTTTTTGTTCTTGAATTCACCATTCTTCCATTACACTTTTTTATATTAAGCACAATTCTTATATTATCAAGAATTATACAATATATTGCTTTATTTATATGTTATGTTTTGGTCAAAACTTGGTGACCATCTTTAAATGAATGTTTGATGGTGGTGATTTTTACTTTATACTCTTCTGAATATTAAAAATTTTGCTAACAAATTATACAATGATTAAAAAAGGAATGTTGACCTGTTCATTTATGGTTAAAGCAAAAAAAAAAAACTGACTAATCTGATTAAGTATCCATTTGTTTTGGGATATTTTATTTTTCATATTTGGGGTCTTTTCAAAATTTTTGTCATCATTTTTATAGTTCATAAACATAAAAACTTTTTTTTCTTCTTTAGTACTCAAGATTCATGTCCATAGAGATTTACAAGGTCTCATGATGTACTGATTAACTTATTTACTTTCCATGTCCATTACCTGACATCTGGTACCAATTTTAACAAACTGAATTTCAAAAAAAATATATCAAATTATATGCAGATTTAGAATTTTTTTTGAACAAAGCCTGCCTATAGTTAACCTAACCAGTTATTTAACATTGGGCAATATGTAGCTAAAAGTTTCAGGATAATCTGAGTTGAGATGAATGTTAATCTGCTGACAGCAAAACACAAAAAAGGCAAGTGTTATATAACATAATTATTATCAAAAGTGAAGCTGTGCTATACTTCTAAAAGTATTGCCACTCTAGTTCATTTTTAACCATATCTTAATATCTCTTACCAGATTTTCATCACAATTCTATCAAATGATACTCTGAAACAAATTTCTTGATTGATTATACTTTACAATCTTTTTATTTTATTTTATTTGTATAATTAAATAATATATACTTTTGAATGATAATATATTATTTTAACCATAATTTTTTTTTAGGGACATAAAATGAAACAAAAGCATAATATACAATATATGCATATATATATAAAGTTATTAGTGGTTAATTTTCTGAGCTTTGCTTTATATAAATTCACTACTTCCATTGTCAAATCTTTTTACAAACAAAAAGTGAACCCATCTGCATTTGTTTTCCCCAACTTTTATAAAAAAAATAGATTTCTGACAAATGACATTATTTAGAGTGAATGATGTCAAATGGACCCTGGTAACAAAACCTTATTTATTGTAGCTAATAATTTGAATTCACAAAATAAAGCTAATTATAATTTATTTTAATATTCTCATAAATATATAGCAAGAGAGAGAAAGAGAACATTTTCAAAAAGTATGATTATTTTATAATGCATTTTGTCAAGGAGTCAAAAAAGAACAATTTTTTGATAATATTAATAGTATTTCATACATAGAGGTGTTGAAAGCATTAGATATAACTGTAATGTATTTCCTGTGCAAAGCATCCAGTCAAAAGCAATCACTTTATATATGTATGTCTGTAAATAATTAATTGCAGATCAAAAACACCAACATCTCTCATATAGTATCAGTGAAAGAGGAGATAATATTTATCACACTAATTTACAGATAATGTGAATTTTTTAACAGTTTCTAATTCTATTTAGACTTCAGTTAGATATCTATTTGCCTACAAGTATTGGACTCTGCTATCACTGGCTTTCTGGAAAAAAAACCTAAGCTTCTGTAAAATCCTGAAAAAATATTGTTATATTTTAGTCAGTCCAGATTCAAATCCTAAACTGCATATATGGTAGCCAGATAACTCTAATCACTGTGCTATGAGAACCAATAACTAGATGTCTACTCAAATAATAATAACAAATCTGATAAAATAAAATTATTAATAAATAAACGTGGTTAAATATTCATATAAAGATATGGATTATTTTAATTTAATTTTTTTTAAAAAAATCTTTTCTCTAATATATGTAAATCCAATATACTATAATTATTCTTTGCTGGAATATTGTTTTATTGAATGATATATATACATATTAATTGATTCTCCTTAAGAAACTATTGGGTAAATATTCTCTTATTGTTCTTTGGCTTCATGAATGTTAAAAATGCTTAGATTAATTTTAAAGTATTACATTATATTAAACTTTCAGTTTCAAAATTGTATGAATTAATCATTAATATCATATCATTTACATATCATACCATTTACAACTTTCTTAAACACTTTATCAATACTCTTTATATTGATTATCCTGTAGTCATCATCAGAGCTCTTTACAATCCTGTTTCTAAAAAAGAGCTCTGATGATGACTGCAGGATGGTTGAAACTTAGTTTTGATATAATTAAAGAATATTAATAAAGTGTTTAAGAAAGTTGTAAATGGTATGATATGTTAAAGTAGAAATCAATACATAAGAAAAGGAAGAAGAAAATTTTATTAATACAGTACTAGTAATATTACAATGCATCAAACAATAACTTGCACATTTGAAAGTTGATTTAATTACTAAAAAACAAAATTTTAATGTGTCTAATTACAATTTTCTTTTTGGAAGTGCAATATGATAGCCAAATTCGAATTTTTCTGACATATATTAAAAAATCATTAATCATTTCAACAAATATTTTCTGCGCATCTTGCCAAAATGTATTTAAAATCCTACATGATTTAGTATTGTGTTAGATTGTCGGGCTGTGGAGCATAAGACCCTTGAATTGATTTCAGTCCTGGCATTGCCAATGCTCAAATTTTTTATGAACTTCCAAACCATGAAACCATTTGGTTATTTATTTTGTATTGTGTTTAAATGTAAATTTGCTTGTATTAAATAATTGAACAATATTTTGAAATATTTAATTATTTTTTATCTATGCCCAAGTTTTATACTAATATTTTTAAACCACAACATACTCTATGAACACTAATAAACTTCCTCCTAATATGGATAAAATATTACTATGTTTATAGAAAAATCTGTTAAGGTTACTGTAAATTATTTATTAGATTAGAAATTATTATATTATTCTTAGCACAGATATAAACTTAGAATTTAATTAAATCCTAACCTGTCACATCTTGAATAGCATTATTTTAATTATAATTTTTGTTTTTACAATATTACATATGTATATATTAAAAACGTTTTTTTAACACTGCCATACTTTGAACAAATGAATACAAACATCACAAAAAGGCAGGTGGTTCCAAAATATATTTCTTTTAAAATTAAATCTTTATAATCATTAATAATCTCTGTAAAGATTATAATTATTATTAAGATTGTATGGAAATTTATAAGTGGTGACAAAATAAGGCAGATAAATAGTTTGTGATAACCATAATTATATGTTAAACTATTTCTCTCATTGTGTTGGACCATACCGAACCATGGAAAGGCAAGCATTTACTAATTGTTGCTATATAAACTTATTATTTATAATACATAGTTAAAGATGTAAATGAGTGATTATAGGTTTGCAAAAAAGTAAAGTCAGATGTCACATGACCTAATTTAAACAAGTTTGCATTACAAATGTTATATAAAGAGCTCACAAATAAGCCCTTAACAAGCTTTGCAGAATATCCCTAATCCCAGTAACTATTAAGTAGAAAATCTGAAATTTTCAGACATACATATGTTTTCCAATCCAGCCATCTAATTTAAATAGCCATATAAAATCGCCAAAACCTTAATAGCAAAAAATAAAATTTCCAAAAAAATCAAGTCAGATGTCACATGATCTAATTTAAACAAGCTTGCAATACAAATGTTATATGAAGAGGGATATTCTGCAAAGCATGTTAAGAGCTTATTTGCGAGAATCTTTATATAACATTTGTAATACAAGCTTGTTTAAATTAAGTCATGTGATATCTGACTTGATTTTTTGTAATTTTATTTTTTGCTATTAAAGCTTTGATGATTTTATATTGCTAAAGCTATTAATATATGGTGTATTTGAAATTAGCTCAATTCCATATGGCTATTTAAGTTAGATAACTAGATTGGAAGACATATTTTCTACTATCCATTAGATAAAGTGCTGGGCTTGCTCTAGTATTTTTAATCTAATGCTTGACTATCCTAGTACCTCACCAAGGAAGCCAGTAGCAGAAACCAGTCTGGGGTTAGGGATATTCTGCAAAGCTTGTTAAAAGCTTATTTAAGAGGTCTTTATATAACATTAATAATTATAGGTTTGTTGGTTGATTATATAATGGAAAGATACAGTGGGATGTAAATGAATTTTAGAATTAATACAAAAAAATTTTTGCTGCAGTAAAGTGAAAAATTATTTTTAATAACTTTTTATCATGATAAAAATTATATATATATTAAAATATTTTCTTTTGTTTGATATTATTTTAGTTATCTTTGTAATCTGTTATCAATAAATTTGTGAATATATATATTTCATTTTTTTACTTTTAAAAAAAAAAATCAACATTATTTTTTTAATCTTAGAAATGAAATGTTATTTTATTTCTATAAAATAATGAAAAATAAAAAGATAATAGAATATGCAATAAAATTTAAACAATTAAAATTATCTAACTTTTGTTTTTAAACTTAGCTTTTCTATTGTTAAAAATCGTTTTATTATCTTTTCAACTCTAGATATATTACTTTATAGAAATCTTACTTCTGAATTATTGTGACAGTAATTATTTATGCTATGTATATATTAAATTAAGAAATTATGTATAAATGCTGAAATAAATAATCATATAATTAGTTGCTTGGGAGGTTATGTGCTATTCAAATATTCAAATGATTGGTTGAGGATAACCATTCTGTTCAATTTTGTTTTCTTTATTCAGATTGAAGATATAAAAATGACATTTATTTTTTGATATATTACTTCCTTTTTTAAAAAAAAAAAAATTAAGCCTTAATTTACTTTAATATAATTTTTTTGAAATTTGTATTCAACAAAAATGCATGGTGTTGTTTAATTATATGTATTAATAATGATCTATTAGCATGAAATCTGTTTATATGTTTATTGTTGAAAGGAAGTTTCTTTGACAACAAGTTGAGATTGTTGATTGTTATTGATATCAATGGTTGAATTGTATTGTATGTTATATACTGTGTATATTTATGAATATTATGTGTTTTAAAATTCCAATTGTTCTCTATGCAATTTAAAATCACAGTTGTTTTTTCTGAATTTTTTAAAAAATTATGCACTTATTCCTATAAATGCTACATATGTTTACTTTTTTTATAGTTTTACTTGTGTGTGAACATGAATTAGGTTTAATCTTACAATATGTTACTACATATTTATGTCAATCTGGCAGTAACTTTGTAAATCTTATGAAAATATCATGTACAAGATCTGTGTACATGTTATTTGGTCAGATCACAAGGTTTACAAAGTTATTAGTGGATTGACATGAATGTGAAAAGGCATAGCCCATCTAATATTGTACTGCTGGAATAATACCCAAGTACCAAAAAAGTAAACATATATATGATTTGCAGGAATAAATGCATAATTAAAAACAACCAACATTGTAAAGCAAAAAATTTTTATCTTAAAAAATAGATTTTCTCGCCCCCTGAAAATATATTGAATAAAAAGTACCGAATAAACTTCCATATGCATAAAACAATCACTAAATTATAATTTTATTAAATAATATTTACCACAAAAACACATAAAATAAACACGTACACTACTTACACTGTAATAAATAATAGGAATTAATCATGTTCAAACAACCAAATTGAAGCTTCATGTTACCACAGAAAATGGACACCTGAACTGAAAATTTTCCCCAAAATTAACACGTGATGGCAAAGTGTGTTGACATTTCCCAGAAAAATACTACAAAATGTATTTTTTGTAGAAATAAAAAATATGTAAACAAAACAATTAATTCTGAACAATAAAAAAATATAAATTATAAAATTTTACTATCGCTTTTCATGCAGGCGGAAAAAATTGGATAAAAATTTTTAATAAACCTATACTTTTTTGTAAATACACAAAACAAAACAACTAATTTAGAACAATAAACAAATATCAATTATAAGAGTTGTTATGCAGGTGGAAAAATTTGTTTTATATCATTGAGTATAGAGAAAAATGTGTGGTAATTTTTGTGCAAATGATGTCACATAAATTCGGCAAGGTATGAGACTAGGTGTTGGCTTGATATCCCATGCTGATGTTTCTTTCACCATTTTGTGGAGCCTCATAGTGTTTTGACTGTGCACCCAGTTTTTAGATCCACCAAATTATAAGTGTCATCACTGTCTAATATTTAACTGTCATGATTTCTCTGCACACACCACCAAACATGTACTGTTGAGGAAGAATTCGGCCTTGTTGATTTTTCTTCGTGAAAAAAGGCTTTTGTCAATTGTCAAATATAAAGAATGTAAATATAAATAATGCAAAATAACAGCAATCAAATTAGATTTTGAAAAAGACAGTTTTTGCAACTGACAAATATAAATAATGCAAAATAACAATAATCAAAACAGGTTTTGAAAAAGAGAATCATGTTTTCACATGTTTTTTAATATACATTGCAGGGTTTATTTTCTTTCAATTGATTATATCGCAAGATTACACATTTATCATGGATGTGAAAAGGCCTCCTATCTTTTCTTCATTGCAGGAATAATATCCAAGTACCACTTTTTAACTCGTATGTGAACATGTTAGCTTTAGTTTTGCAATACGGTATTTATTAGACTTGCTGTACCTTTTCATATTCATGTCAACCTGCTGATAACTTTGTAAATCATGTGAAAATATCATGTACAAGATCCGTGTACACATTATTTTGCTCAGATCACAAGATTTACAATGTTATCAGCGGATTGATATGAATATGAAAAGGCACAGTACGTCTAATACCATATTGCAGGAATAATACTCAAGTACCAATTTTATTTATACTTAAAAATTGCTTGATTAAAGTTTTACAAATTTTTAATAAAATTAAAGTTTATGAAGTATTTTATAGTACAGGACTACAACATTTTTATATCAGAAAATATGTATCTTACTGCTGTATATTCCTTTTACAAAAGTAATGATATTTTAAATTATATTCTAGACTTATTTATTCTGAAGTTAATTAAGGAAATTCTACAATTTACAAAATATTGTTGAATGTATTTTGAAAAAAAGGTAAAACAATATTTAAATAACCTACTGCAAATCAAATGTTTATATAATAACCCCTCCTAGAAAAAAAAAACATTAGACTTATTTCCTTAAAGACTTTATCTTGTGGCTGAGGCAAGAGCATTCTTAGTTTTATCATCTTGTTTCAAGCAGCACTAGTGTGAAGGTTTGTTTACTTTCTGTATAGTTAAAATAGGAGATATAGATAGATACTTATCTATCAACCAATATAATATGATTAGTTGGATTGGTTTAATGCAATTTAATATATATATATATATATCATTATATTAATAAAATAAATATTTTCAAAGAGTTTTTAAAAAACAAACAAACATGGACTTAAGAATTTACTTTATCTAATGATGTAAAGTTTTATAAAATTTTATGATATTCTTCTAAAATTGATATGATAGAATAAGTGTGCAGTGATTACAAATGTCGACCTGCCCACCCAGATCACAGTGTGTACATTTGATAGGAATTGGAATTAAGTTTTCTAATTAACATAAAAAAGGAACAATATGGTAATATATACGGTTACAAAGTTTACAGATAATCAAGGTCAAGTAAAGGTGGACAGAATCAACTGGTTATTAAAACAAGCTGGTACAATGTGAACTAATGATTTTGCCAGATCAACGTTAATCCAATAGGAATGAGTTTATATCGATTTAAGGAGTCCGGATCCGCAGTGACTACAAACTGTCAAGCTGCCCATCTGGATCACCTTGTGTACATCCAATAGGGTTTGGAATTAACTTTTGTAGATATTTCAATAAAAGGTGATATTCGTTGTTATTATATTCATTTATATATATGGAATTTTCTATTGTCACTTTTGTGTCTTAGTATTTAATAAAGCCCTTCATAATTTAACTTTATAGATTCTGTTATCTTTTAAATAAAGATAATTTTTTTTTCTAATGATTGCAATTAAATGGTATGAATTCCATTGATATTTGGCATTATTAATTCTTAGACCACATTCTTCATGTTTAAGATGGAATTCTTTGAAATTTTATGAAATCTATGCTTGAGATGAAATTCTATAGACTATATGTTTTAGTTATGTGTAAGGATAGGTAAACAAATGCCACAAAATATTTCTTAGTCAATTATCATTGCAAAATTGCAGATAATAGCAATAATGATTGGTATTAATCGGTATTTTTATTTCTTCATGGGCTATTTTTTTTCTTTTTCTAATCTAAATATCACTCTGTTGTCAGCTGCTACTAATATATTAAAATTGTAAATAATTAAATTTGTAAAGCGCATAGTCCTTATGTAAAGTAATGTATATTAAGGCTATATATAACTTTAAGACCATGTTCTTGAAAAACGACAGTAGGGACCTCTACAAAATAAATCTTGTGTTAAGATTTGTAGAGGTCCCTACTATCGTTTTTCAAGTACATGGTCTAAGGTTATAACTTTAATATATATTAAAACTGTTAATGAAAAATTTTTAAGCTTGCATGGCCTTTTATTCAGTCCCAATGTGTTATTAAAAAAACAATATTCAAAAACAAAAAATAACTTAAAAGTTGACATCTTATAATCTTTAACCCTTTAAAAATAATTTTTTCACCTTTAAATATAGTTATTATTTTTTCTGTTTAATTTTTTAATGAATTTAAATTTATTATTGATTATTTTTCTATATTTTTTAAATAACATAAGTTTTAAAAACAAGTTATCTGAAATCTAAAATAACAATTTTAAAAATAAAAAATATATGATAAAGAACAATAGCTATAAGATAGGATTTCAAAATTAAAGAATGTTTTGACAGCAAGCTAATTCAGTTAAATCATGTAAATATTCACTTGATTAATTCCTATTTAAAAGCGATCATACTTTTAAAAAAAACATGTATATTTTGAGAAATAAATATTCACATTTAATCAGATGAGCTCAAAAATTCTGGTAAGCACAGCAATAAAATTTGTTTACATGTAATTCAATTAATCTTATTTTCCCCATTAACTCTAGAAATTTCATTCTTTATTTCTTCTTCATAATTAAAATAAATATAAAATTGTACACATTAATAAAGCATTTGAGAAATTTACTAAAGTTCATTTTGCACATTCTTAAATATATAGGCAAATCAACATTCTGTAAAATAAAAAACTTAAATTAATGTCCATTACAGTATGAAGATTGGCTATCTTAATATAAGCTGAGCATTGATTGTATATATGTATGGAGATGATAATCTGAACCAACTGACGAGTGCTGGTTTAGCACGAAATATGTGTATTGGTATTATCTTTTCGACATGTGTATAATCAAGTGTGTCAGCAGTATGAGATAGCATGGATAGTTGAGGGTCATGAGAAAGTCTGAGTTCAAACCCTCTATATATTACATATTGGAGTGCAGGTATGAAAAAGCCTGTACTGTAGAAAAAAATTAATATAATAATGAAAATTGTAAATGATATTATGGATAACAAGACCATATTGTCTCAATATATATGTATAAGTGTGTGTGTAAGTAATAACTCTTATCATGCCCAATAAAAGAGAAGTAAAGATAATGTTCATAAGGATAGACAAATACAGAATGATGAGAGTTTTTTTTTTTTGCTTTACATTTTAGCTAAGAATAGCTAGATACTCATTTGCCAATCAATAATTAAATTGACATCTTGGCTGACTATGGCTAACTAACCATTTAAAAATATCCTGTGCTTTTATTTTAAGCCACTAAAAAAAATTTGCAACTCTATCTGGATTAAAATTCAAGTTGATAGGATGGAAGATAGATATGCTTGTATATGAATATTCACAAATACATTTTTATTCCATATGTGTCTAATGTGTGAGTACATACGCATATATGAATATTTTATCACAGGTTCCAAAAAAGAAATGAAAAACTATATAGACAAATAAATGTAAAGAGAATAGTTATGGAAAATTAAAATTCACAATACAAAAATGATGTAGAAATGAAAAAAATTAGTTTGATCATTTTTATTTTATGCTTTATGTAAAAAATTTGCAATTAAAAGTACTATTGTATTAGTATAAATTCTTTTTTTTTCTCATGTGTCATAGCATCAGCTGGGAAGTGAACCCGCTAACCCGGGACAACTGCTTGTAAAGCAGCTGTCGCTGACCTCTCGATCACCAATGCTTGACAATATAAATTCTTTCTTTATATATAATATTTGTATATTATGAAACATAAATTTATATAATTGCAAAAAAATGCATTTACTTTGATTATATTTAACTACAATACAGTAATGCATTATTATATGTATTAATTTTTTTGTATTGATATTTAATTTTAATTATATGATTTTTTTTTTTTTTTTACTTTTATCAATGCATCCCTCTTTTCAGCTCCATTATATCGTAATCATCCTCAATATATTATATTTATTTTAGTACTGCAGATGTCACAGTATAATAATAAATTATGATTTAAAAAGATGCAATGTTAGATTCATTATATGTATGTCATGTATTTTTTATAAAATGTTTTATCTGTTTATATTTTTTTGTGTAATAATGCTTTTAAAATTATAATTTGTTTGATAGAATAATGAATAGAAATCTTTGTACATTTGAATATGTATGAATATTGCTATTTTTAAATAGCAATTTTCTCTTTTTCATGAGTCATAGCATCATCCGGGAAGCGAACCCACTAACCTCTCGACCACAATGCTTGACAGCAATTTTCTCTTTTGCCTCTAAAACATCCAAACAGTGCAGTTTAAATAATACAAAAAAATAAAAAGGTACAATAAAAGTTTATATGTATATTCTATTTTAAAATGTGGAATTAAGAATTTAATATATAAATAAAATGTATTCATGATTTATTTTCTTTAAAAAAACACCAATCATCATCATTATATATGTGAATGTGTGGTTTAAAAAAATCAAAAGAATTTAGTGATTTCCTTTAAAATCAGACTGTGTGATTGACTACTATATCATTATCAGAGAGTTATCCCTACATATTTTGAAATTTGTTTGATTAATAAATTCATCCTATTCTCAAGAATGGATTTACATGGATTACTTTTTTTCTTGTTTCAATCAAGGATTAATGGAGATTTGACATCATTTAAATTTGGATCTAGAATTAATTTAAAAATAACTACAATTATTTTTACTAAAGCTTTCAAGTCATTTGGATTAACATATTTGGAAAATGGTTATTTATTTATAAGTAGACTTAACTTTTTATGGAATATATATCCCTTTAAATATATTTTATGAGTAAAATTTTAAAAATTAAGCCCTATCTTTTGGATTAACCTTGGATTATATTTACTGTTTGCAATCTTTTTTTTTTCTCTCATGGATAACTTCGACTTTAAAAAAATATTAATCACTTTGAAGACATTCATGGAAATGACAGTTTTCTCAAGAAAAATGGAAATAATTTTTAAAGTAATAATTCTATTTAAGTTATTTATTGACACAATTTTGATTATTAAAGATTTTTTTTAATCATACTGTTAAAGTTTTTCAGCATATAGTTTTAAAATTATTTAGAATTTGTTAATTAAATAGTTTTTAAATATATGTATCTACTGAGTCTAGACAATAATAATACAATCTTAGCTTTTTTAGTATCCTAGCTTCCTTTTTGTTAAATAAATAGATGTGATGGGGAAAAAAGGAATTTTTTTTTATTTGCTTATATATATATTTATGAAAAAATTCTGAATACACAATAATCTTTTTTTTTTTAAAAAAAAAAAAATCATTTACAATTTAAAATTTTTTGTGTTAATTTTTTTTTTCTTTGTTTTATTTTTTTAAAAAAAAAAAATCTGTCATTTTAGAATTTAGAAATAACTTGTTTCTGTCACCTTTTTGTTTTTTCTTTTATTTAAATTTGCTTTGTTCTAAGCAAGTGTTTAAAAAAAATAGTGATTTTTTTATGTATATATAATAATAAATTTTATTTTAAAATATAATTTTTAAATTGTTACTAAAATAGATTTTTTTTAAAAAAATGTTTCTTTTTTTTTCAACAGTTATGTGTTTATATATTCATCATACGATCACCATTTCTTATGCTTGCTTATAACTGTTATTAAAACAGACAAAACTCTCCATACAGTATTGCCACTCAGTGCCATGCTCCTCACTGACGAAGGCCACAAGCTAGAAACTAGTCTGGGAATATTGGATGAGTAGGCACTAGATGGAGATTTTATACACAAGCCTTCTGGCATTCATTGATTACTTTGGCTTACACTGAGTGGCAATACTGTACGTAGAGTTTTGTATGTTTATATATTACTGGTAAGAGGATGTGGGTTATGTTCTCTGACAGATATTGATTCATTAATTAAATTAAGAAATTATTATGTCTAAGCAAGTAATTAATCTGATCAACATTAATACAGCTTGTCATTTAAATAATATATTTTGTCTTAGCAATTTAGAGTTATCAAACTATTACATGTTTTGTCTTTCTAAACTCATATTTTCTGTAATTGTACAAACTTCATTAATAGGCCAGCATCACACCAGAAAGAATTAATAAAGAAAATTAAGATGTGTTTTTTATTCTTTTTATGCTAATTAAATTAAAATTTCAACATCCTAAGTTTTTGAACTATATAATTCTATATATCTAAGAAGAAGGTAATCAAACCTCCAAAGTCTTCATCTTGTAATTTGGATCGAGAGTTTATTCATATTTAACATCTCTAATTGAATATTATGGTATAGCACATGTCCTTAGAATTACAGCTTGACACTCAGCTAGGAAAAAAAATTTTGATTATTTATTTATAATTTAACTGTGTGTATATTAAACTTTAACAGACAAATTAAATGTGTTCTAAATATTTATTTTTGTTTATCTTCTCTGCCTTATATAGTAGTAAAGCCTATTTTTCATTACAATCTTATGTAAGCATTGAATAATCAATAGATACAAGATCACAATATTTAAACAGTGATTTCAGACATCTAATGTTTCCTGGATAATTGATTTTATTCAGTAAATTTTCAAAGTAAAAACTGCATTAATTTAGTATCTGTTGGATACCAATGTTTACATAAGATTATGACTGGAAAATTATATATCAGATAAAATGTAAAGGAAGAGAGAAATATATTGCTTTAATACTATTGGTAAACTGCAATTAGTCTCTGTATAACTTATTAAAGAATAATATATTATTTGAACAAATTGTTTAAATTGTAGCAGCAGATAAGGATAGAGGCTCAAATTAAAAAAAGCTGGGATATTGATACTTCAAATTATTATTTTGCTTAAATTCAAAGACTATTAGATGTATACATTTGTCAAACTAATAGTTTGTTTAATTATTGTTTTGTTTTATGTTTTGCAGTGATTTAGTTAATGCTATAAATGAAAACTTTTTTTTTGTATACATTTAAAACTACATCATACAGTTTGTTGATTTTTCATGTTGAGTTACCTTCTAGTATTAAATATTTGAAAACCAGGCACTCTTCACAAACCTGGAGCTTTATTGTAAGTATAGGGGATTTGAACTCATGCTGAAAAGTTGGAAGTTGGAGTAGATTGAAGCCTGTCCATTAAAATATGAAGATTTTCTATCTTAATATAAACCAAGCACTGTTTTTATATATGTGTGGGAGATGATAATCTGGACCAACTGATGAGTGCTCGTTTAGCATGAAATACATATATTTGTGATTATTTATCTTTTCTACATGTGTGTGGTCATGTGTATCAGTTGTATGAGATAGTGTGAATAGTTGAAGGGTGCTTGAAAATCTGAGTTCAAATCCTCTATACTTCTAGTATTATAAAATTATTTAAATACATCATTGAAATATTTTGTTAATATATGTCATGAATTCCAAAGAGAAATAAAACATAAAGTATGGAATTTGAAATTATGTGTAATTTGAATTTGTTTTTAGATACTTGATAATTTTCAAACAAGTCTGAGTCTTTTTTTAAACATAGTATCTATCATCTAGATATTTGTTGGTGAATAAGTATCTAGGGTTTTTTATGGGGTGGGAGTGGAGTAAAGATATTAGATTAGTCATAGTTATGTAATAAGTGCATTGCTAACAATAAACAAAAATACAACTGCAATATAAAATGTAACTTTTATCACAAGGATTAAAATGGCATACTTCTATGGATTATTATTCTTTGGTTCATCTTTTTACTTTAAGATATTTTTCTGTTATTTATAAGAAATTAAACAGGCAAAACTCTCCATACTGTAGTGCCACCCTGTGCCAACCAGAGTAATCAATGGATGTCAAAAGGCTTGTTTATAAAATCCCCATCTAGTGCCTACTCATCCAATATCCCCAGACTAGTTTCTGGCTCCTCACTGATGAAGGCCACAAACCAAGAAACTAGTCTTGGGATATTGGATGAGTAGGTACTAGATAGATATTTTATGCACAAGCCTTCTGGCATCAATTGATTACTCTGGTTGGCACAGGGTGTCACTACTATATGAAGAGTGTTGGCACAGGATGGCACTACTGTATGGAGAGTGTTGGCACAGGGTGTCACTACTGTATGGAGAGTTTTGCCTGATAATAACAATTATGTGATAGCATAAGAGATGGTCATCATGTTGTTTTCTGTCTACATGGAGAAATTTATTTATATGTCTTAAATAAATAAAAAAAATTATTTTATTTACTTAAATATCCAAATTATATTAAGATTTTAATGATCATGGAAAAACAGTATTTATATAACCATAATCTTATACATTTTTATCCTATTATCAATTTTTGAGGAACTGAATAAAAATGTAGCAAAGGTGTTTAAGATGCATTTACAATTTACAAGTTGTGATTTTAAATGTAATTTATTTTATTATAATCAAATGAGACAACTATATTTATTATATGCTTTAAATTATAATTTTAACATTATAATTCTCCAAACAATAAAATAAAGACATTAGAAAAAGCCAAATGACTCCAAAATGCATTTTGATTTACAAACTTCTTATTTTGCTAATATTTAATTTTTAAGCACTACATTCAAAAATAACTACTGTCTTTAGTTAAACAATTAATGATTAATAAGAATTATTTATTAAATTAAAGTTCATTATTTTCTTTTTTAACCTACATATAATAAAAATCAAAGATTATTTAAATATTCATTATTTAATTTTGTTTACAAGAAGTATAGTTGAAACATTCTACTAATAAATTTAAACAAATATGTGAAAAGGAATTTTCTAAAGTATTTTCTTATAATTGCTTGTAGCATCTTATCTCAATCTGTAACCCTCAAAAGAATGTCATAGATTATATAAAGAAAGTATATTGACTTCACAATTTTAAACCATATGCAATATCTCATGAAATATGGCTAATGACTTGTGTAATTTGATATATCCATTACACTAGAAAGCTATCATATTTGATGATCTACTTTTTTCTCTGTGTTAAGTTTCTTTATAGCAATGGGTCTCTTCATTATGTGTCTGAAATATACCATTTTATATCTCCTTATTAAAGCAGACTGTCTTTTTAAGTTATAAAATGGACACATTAGTTTTATGTGCAGAATATGAAAATAGGAACATTCTACAATAATTCCTACAAGTAAAAGGCTTCCATTTTTTTTTTATCTGATGTTTTGACTGTACAGATTTTAACTACATAAGAGACTCTGGGAAAAATCAGACAATTAGATGAATTTTAATTTGGTGTTTCTTGAAGTATGTTAGTTTTTTCATATTGCAAACATTTTTGTCATTGCTGTTCTTGATGTCATAATTCTTATTTCCTGATAACATTTACTATATTATTGACTATGATACAACCAACATATTAAAATTTATCACTTCAAATACTGCAATACTTTTGATTTAGGTAAAACTATTATGGCATGACCAATTTTTATACCTTGGGTATTTAAGGTTTTTTTAAACCCTTACCTGCTTTCCTCTGATTGTTTTTTTCACGGTATTTGTTATCTTCTTGTCAGAAGCTAAGATCATTACTAAATCTCAAAGTATGTATGTGCATCCCACCTAGTACTATCTTACATTCCAGCCTTCAAGAACGTTGAACATAATTTTATATAGCCATTAAAAAGAATGGGAGATACTATATAACTTTGTGTAACACTTCTATATCTTAAATTCTGATAATAAAATTTATTTTGATTTTTGAAGAATTATATTTATAAAAATTTGGAATGATTTGAATCACACCCAAGGACCTCCATAACTTTCTCCATTCTATTTTATGAAAAACTTTTTGTAGATCACAAAATACATATATATATTTTAACAATATATTCCAAAGATGTTTCAATAATCTGATGATCTTTTAATATCTGTTGGCTCTTCTAGGCATAAATTCTGATTATTTATTGAATGCTCATAGAAGTATTATGTGAATATTATTGTATTTACACATTAAATTAAGATTATACATTCATTTGGATTATCTTACTTATATAGAGAGTTAAATTTTAAATGACATCATTATTTTGTCTTTGTTCTCATTATTTAAATTTTCTGATAAAAATAATTAGATAATTTTATTTGCATCTTGTAAAATCTCTGTCTTGTGTTGTGACTTGAGAACTCCCTACACAATCATCATTACATCTGATTGGCTGTCATATAAGCATTTTAAAAGTGCATGCGGGAGGTTTTTACCTTCCACTGCAATTACAATGTTAAATAAAAGAAACATTGCTGTAGAAAACAGTTACAAACAGCTAGAGGAAAAATAAAAACATTGCTATAGGAACGAACAGAAGCTTTCAACACTCATCTGTGTTCCAAGAAACTGTGGGAAAAATTGTAACACACTTCATAGACATGTCTTGTACTAGATAGAAGTCAATAAAATTTTGTAAGGCTTTCCTTCAGAATGCTTCCCTTGACCTTTCATGTAGTGTAGCTGAATATAGAGCTGTAAACAAAAAATGACTTTTAAATTAACATTGATACTTCTGATCTGTTCATTGCTACTGAATGCTGACGAAATACTTGACAGTTTCTTGCTATAAAAGAACAATTAGTTATCTAAAGTGATTATCCCATAGAAATGTATAAATTAATCTGCAAATCTGCCTATTTTAAATACTCAGAAGAAGATTGCAATGGAAACTCTCATAAGAAAACTTTCTTGGAATAAACTAAAAGAAGCTAATTTATTATATTGCCAGAGGACATTAAGATTTAATGATTAATGGCCATAATCTCACATTTACATACAAAAGGTATATGTAAGCTCATAAACATCACATGACCACCACTTCTTATGCTTGTGTATAACTATTTTAAAACAGGCAAAACTCATTATATGTATTGCCACACACAGCAAGCTGGAGTAATCAATGGAAGATCTAGGTGCAGTGCTCTCAGATCCAAGGCTCCTCACTGATGAAGGCCACAAGTCAGAAACTAGTCTGGGGATATTGGATGAGTAGGCACTAGATGGGGATTTTATGCACCAGCCTTCTGGCATCCATTGATTACTCTAGCTTGCTGTGTGTGGCAATATGTATAGTGAGTTTTGCCTGTTTTATATATAAGCTCACAAAGACATTAAAGTAAATCAACTGAACTTTCTATAGCTATCCTCCAAGAGATTGTAAGTTACAAAGATTTTTTTCCTTCTCATGTGTGATTGTTATATAATTTTCTTAATTGTAAATATGTAAATACATGTTTTTATTATCATTATTATTATCATTCTTTGATTAAAGTTATTGTTGTTGTTAATAATTTTATTGACATTTTCATCTGAACCAAGCTGATTATTTATTTTGTTAATGTAATAACTTATTAGGTGGAGACAATCAGGACATATAATTCAATATGTACAGAAACTTGTTTTTATGCATATTCAATTTAATCAGTGCTTGTGACTAGTATTGATTTGTTAATTAAAAATAAATGCATTCAATCACTCCACCAGGTACATAGATGTCCATTAATTGTCTTTAAATTCCCCCTGATGAAAATTTAATTTTCCGAATATTGCATTTTTTATTATTATTATTATTTTCCCCCATATGTCATAGCATCGTCCGGGAGGCGAACCCACAACCGTCTGCAACCAACTACTTGCTTGCAAGGCGGCTGCGATGACCTCTCGGCTAACAACGCTTGACTATTACTATTTTATTGTCATCTGAATTCATTACCAATTGTCTAAAAGAGTGATTACTGGTACAATAATAAGACATTGTTTTATTTTTTATATTTATAATAGTTTTGCCATAGCTATATCTATCCCCATTGTTTTCTTTTCTCTAATGAATATATTCCTTTTTCCCATTACTTATAACATTTCACGATCATTAAGTTCTATAACCTTTCATTTTCTTTCTGTACAAGTATTTAAAAAATATTTTCCATCTACTTTCGTTGCATATTATATTATTTTTTAAGCCTAGTCAGTTTGACATTTTTTAAAATTAATACATCAAAACTATTTTAACAATTTTGATATCACTTATAAATTGAAGTTTTTTAAAAAAATTTATTCAAATATCATATATATATATATAATTAGTTCATTTTGCCTATACTGCCAAGTTATTCATCTGATGACATTTTTAAAAATATTAAACTTCTATGCATATAGCTTTACACAATATTTTTGAATCATCAGATATATTAGGTGAAAATAATTCTAGTTTAATCACAGTTTTCTCTTTTGATTTCTGTTTCTAAATAATATGTTTTCTTAATACTTAATAATCAAGCACTTTCCTTTCTTATTAGTACTTCCAAACATATATATTTATTTAATTACTTTAACATTTTCAATGAGCTATTCTAAATTCTCACCATTGTTTATAGTAATTTTATATATCTTTCACTAAATGTAATTCTTTTTTTTTTTTTTTTTTTTGATAACATTATTTACGAATAGTATTATATATATAAAGAAAAGTTTAAATTACACTAATAGTGGTTCATATGGGTAAATGTTTGGCTAATTTATAATTACTTCTAGAATGGTTGCCTTGGTGGAATATTAATAATAATAATAAAAGTTCAAGTTACGAGTGTTTTCAACAGAAATAAATTGTTGACTGTCAAATTTAGTTTATGATATATCTGGGTAAGAATTTGAAGTAGTATGAGTTGAACCATTCTTTCTTATTCTTTTGGGTATGTTATACTTTTTATTGTCAAATATAATGAAGTAGCATGCAAGCCACATGTTTCTTAATGCATGAACAATCATGGATACATGAAAGCATTGCATAATTTTTTTTCAATTTCTAAAAATGTTTTTAGCTGTTGTCATTTTTATCAATAAATTATATTATCAAAAACATATTTGACAATCTTTTTAAAAAAATAAATAACACAAACAATGGTAACAACAGCCATTATCCTATTGCAATCCATTATCTTTATAACATCCATTATTCTCTAATTGCAATAATAAGTGTTTCTTACTTTTACCTCTCTAATAATTTACAATAAACCCTTATCTATTTCCAGACTTTCTAAACTATGTTATATTTTTTTTCTTTCTTAGTTTTGTTTTAAGACTTGTCAAAAGTCACATTTATATATATTATTTAACTTGTAATATATTTCATTAGCTTAAGTAGTGATAAATAAGTAATCTAATTATTCTATTATTATTTTTTTAGAAAATAAAACACGTATTTCTCTTAAAATGCTTTTACTTATCGTTTTGTTTTTTTTTTTTTTTAGGAGTATAAGGGAAAATCCTAATAAATATCTGATGCTATTACTACTAGGTTGCAAATTATTATATTAAATTTTTATATTTTCTTTTAAAAACAAGCCTTTCCGGCCTTTAGACATGTTTACTATATAAGTTAAAAATTTCAAAAGCTACCTCTTCATCCATAGTTTCTTAATTGCTTTAGCCTTTTTTTTTCCTCAGACACTTTCAGCATTTTTTTTTTTTTGTAATTCCACTATCTCTTTTCACTTCATACTTTTTTCAATAAATATTTTTTTTATTTACTCTCTTTGCCTTGGCAAATGAGCTTCTTCAAATTTTTATTTTTTATTCTTTAAATCCACAACTCAAAAGTCTCCATTTGTTTTACATCTTTTTTTTTAATCTGGTAAGTCTTGCTCTATATAAAGCTACCTTCCAGACAAAATACTTAAGAGATCTTTTTTTAATGCCAATTTTAATAGGCTATAAAATAACTTCACCTTTATTAAAAGCCTGACAATCATTACAATTCTATTCTAATATCTGTCGTTTTTTTCAGCAAGCAATCAATTTCATAAATATTTTAGTATTATCTGCTTTGAAACTTTTGACCAACTATCCTTTAATTTTTTTTTATTTTCACCTACAATCATTATTTTAGATATTTGACTTAAGAAAATTTTATTTTCAGAATAATTTATATATGTAAAAAAAAAGGAATCAGAAGTTTCAACAGTTGTTTTTATTTTGAAAATTAAATTAATATATTGTCCAAGATTTATATATTGTTTTGTAGTATGATAATTAGTTATAGGATTTGAATTTAGAAGGAATCTGGGAAATTTTTAAAGTACTGGAATTTTCAAATATACCTACAATCATTATTCAGGTTATTGGCTTATAACTAATCAATTTGCCTTCCAATTGGTCAATAAATGGATATATAATTATTTTTAGTAAAAGCATAAAAATGACACAAAAAGTCATAAAAGTTTTCACAACCAGTACTTGATTAGCCTGAAAGTAATACCCTTTTCATCACTGTTCTTGTATGGAATGAAGATAGAAGGTTATTTGCCATGCAGTAAATAATATATGGTATTTGATAATTTGATAATGTTTAACTATTTGCATATATAGAATATGGTCATTGATATTTCTATATGATTTTGTAAAAGTATCTAATGGTTAGTTTCCAAAGAAGTACAATATCTGCATATAAATTCTAAATAAAAATATCTAAAATCCCATTTACGAATAATTTGGCTCATTGGTGTATTAAGCTATCTGAAAAAATTCTGAGCATACTTGTAAATTTTTATCATGCTGAAATATTTTCAATTCCATTTTAAATGCGTTTCCCAAAGCACCATAAAGAATTATAATAAACAGTGTTATATGAAATAAAATATAATGAATTTAAATCTTAGAATATAATTTGAATGAAATAATTTGGATCAGATTTTCAGTTTTACGTATTAGTCTGGCGGTGAAATTTTAGTGTTTATTAAAATTATTATGATTACTGTGATTGCTAAATATTTGACAGTATTTTAAGTAAATTTAACTTTCAAAGATACACTGCTGAAGATCTCTAGAGTATTTTTATATCTACTATACATTTTTTATTAACTTCTAGCTTCCGCTGAGCTTATGCTTTAAAGATGGCCATCTTTTGCCAAATAAATAAATTAACATTAATACAGAAAGTGAGTTGTTATTTACAACTTTGGTAAAATAATTCTTTAAATCTTTGAAACGTACATTTACTTACTCAATTAAATAAAATGTTACTAAACATGCAAAATTCTCCATACAGTAGTGCCACCCTGTGCCAACCAGAGTAATCAATGGATGCCAGAAGGCTTGTGCATAAAATCCCCATCTAGTGCCTACTCATCCAATATCCCCAGACTAGTTTCTGGCTGCTAGCATAAGAGATGGTGATCATGTGATGTTTAAATAAAATCTATCAAATATTTAGCAATCATAAATAATCATAAGTAATGAAGATTAAACTTAAATAAAATAAATTATGACATGAAAGTATGATAATAAAAATATTAATGGCTGCTAATGACTTTATATTTTGGTATATTGAGCAGAAAATTGTCAAAAGGAATGTTCACATCTTTAAGATCTTTTATAAGAGCATTATTTCTTCTGCATATTTAAATAATTATGCAATTACCATAAATTTTGTTGTAAAGTCAATAATAACAATATTGATTTTTTAAATTAATTCAACAATATCTGTTTCAGAAAGAAAACTACCACAAAGACAATCTTTATAAAAATAATCATTATGGAACATTATTAAATGTACATAAAAAAAAAATAAAACATTTCTAAGGATTCTAGTTTTATTTCCAACTGAAAATATAATTTTAATATTATTGATTTCTATTTTGTTAAATCAAAATTTAATTTTAAAAAATCTAAAATAAAAATAATTAAATTTTCTTTTACTGGAAAAATTGATTATAGTTATTAAGGTTAAATATCATATTAATAGTATTCATAAATATTATAAACTAACAAAATGGCTGTGCTTTAAGCTATTTTAACACATTACTTATTTATAATATTTAAATATAAGTATAATCTATATACTGAACTTTAGCTATAATTAGAGGGGATTTAAACACAGACTTTCAAATTCCCTTTACTATCCATTAACTCTTATATAATTGATAAACATAACCACATACATGTGAAAAAGATAAATGATCTTTAATATATGTATTTTGCACTGAACCAGTGCTCATATTCAAATATTACAGATTCAGTTTGAATTCTACTCATACCTCTTCTGTGCATTTAAATGGACATATTAAGACCCTATATATGAGGGGTCACAGTGACTTAAAGTCAATATGGATATGACAAAAATATTGACATCAACAAGGTCTTTGAGCATTACACTTTCAGATTTTCAATAATATGGATGACTGAAGAGTTGGAGGGTGAAGAAGATTGAAGCTTGTCCATTAAACTTTGAAGATTGGCATGAAATACATATATTGGAGATCATTTATGTTTTTCCCATTTATGTGGTCATGTGTATGTTTATAAGATGTAGGGACAGTGAAGGGAGCTTGAAACTCGGTGTTCAAATTCCCTCTAATTATTTATCTATTAACAATATTATCTTCCGCAGATTTATTTCTTTTTGCTTTAAGATAAATACTATATTGATTATATTTAAATAACATCTAATTTAAATGCAGCAGTATTACATAATGATATTTCTGTCATCATAATGTAAAGATTAATAAAAACATCACATGATCTATCACATGTCTTCAGCTTACATATTGCTATTCTATTAGCAAATTATTCCTTCTTTTGGCAAAAAGAAAAATGGAATAATTTAAATAACATATATAGGGTATATGAGCAAAGACTTTCACATGACCCACCACTCTCCACTCTATCTAATAACACTGATACACTTAAACACATAATACTTGAAAAGATAAATAATCACCAATATACGTATTTCATGCTAAACCAACAATCATCAGTTGGTCCAGACTATCATCTCTACACAATAAGTACTATAAGGGCTCAGATATATATTAAGATAGACAATCTTCATACTTAATGGACAGGCTTCAATCTACTCCACATTCCAACTCTTCAACTGTCCATCTAATTGAAAATCTGATGATGGAATGCTCAAAGGCCACCCTGAACGACATTGTACAATTTTATTTAAATTTAGCAAGATCATAAACCAATCGGTACCTTACTCATCTTGCTAAGTATGTTGATAATAAATCTATTTTTTAAAGGCATATTATTATTAGATTGAGTACATAAAGTGAATGAATAGAGAAAGATTTTATAAAAAGTAAATTAATGTGAATTTAGACATAATTTTGTGTGAGAGGGGAAATACTATCAAAGATGCTATAAAGAGGTGCAACATGGATTGCTATCATTAGGATATAGGGGTGAGAATAAGAATGTACATCTACAATGAGGCAAAATGTTGAAGTCTTTCAAAATAAAATAAAATGCCCACTGCCAAAGAATTTTTTAAAATAATATCACATACATAAACTAATGGGCAGTGTGATATATATGAATATGTTTGTATTTCATAGATTGATTTGGGAAATGATTGCAAAAACTATTTTAACTTTTTATTTTGTCTTTCTTTATTTTCACTGTCTTCTGGAGTCAGAATGATCTTACTCATTTATAAATGGCTACTGCTGTTGATAATAAGTAATATTATAAAACATGTAGCCATAAGATTGATTAAGTATAGGTGATACTTAGTATATATTTTAGTATATTGTTTCTTTTGTAATAATGATAAAATAATTTTTTATTAGGCATTTCACAAAAAATAGCAAAGTACCTGATGACATGCTGATTGCTTGATCACCATGACTTCTGTCTATTAACCACATTTTTAGAACATCCCTTAAACTTCAAACATTATTATGGAAACATTATTATTATTTATTAAAAAAGCTTATTAGATCAATTAGCAAAGCTCTTTGATTTTATTTACAAGCTTAAAAAAATGGGACATGTGATATATAACTCTATTTTTTATTGACTACTTATAATCTTTGGTTTAAGACTTACATGATGTTATATTGCTAAGACTACTAATATATGGTTTGACTGAAGATCTCTCAGCCCCATATAGCTATTTGAGTTAGATAGCTGGGTTCGAAGTCATATAGGTGTCTTAAATTTTCAAATTTTCTGCTCAATAATTAACTCTTAGCTAAATGCTGGCTTTGAGTTGGTATTTTTAGATCTAATGTCTGAAGCTATTTTAGTGCCTCATTGAGGAGTGCCAAAGCATGAAATCATTGGTCTGAAGTTTGGGGTGTGGTTTCTGATAGAGATATTTTAAATGCTTTCTCTTGCTAGCATTTATCAAAAAAGTCTGTTAAAACAATTAGAAAAGCTCTTTATTATTATTATGGATAGTTTTATACCTGATTAAAAAAAATAGTTTGACTAATGAAAGGAAAAACGTTTAAAAGGAAAATCGTTTATATATAAAACTATCTGCTCAAGGACAAATAATATATATATTAGAAAACAAATCTAAAAACTAAAGTAATAAATATTGAGTAGAGATCATAAGAGATTAAAAATTTCCTTGAGTAGGAAGTTATGGAGAATGATAATGTTTTTAAATACTTAGAAAATTATTTCATATTGTGATACAGTTATTGAAGTGGGAGTTTTGTTATTAAATTGTTTTGTGATCTGTTAAACTTGGATTTATTTTTTTATAAAATTTTATTAATGAGTTAAACTATCTATATAATAAAATGTAATAACTATTATGATTTAACTGCATACAAAGAAAGTACACTAAGCATATTATTAAAAAAGTTAGACTAAATAAAATTAGATTAGATATCTTTTTTAAAAAATATACCCTTATACGAAATGGATATGTGACATTTATATGAGAGAAGGAAAAAAAATGCTTGTATTCAATCTATAGGTTTCAATTGAAAAAATAAGTAAAATAATATAAACTGTGAAGTAAAAAATACTATTGAAAAAAGTATAAAATGAATCAGATTTGGAAGAGCAAAAAATAATTTGAGAAATTGTTTAATAACCTTAAAAAATTACATGTAAGTGATTGGAAATTAGTATGAAATTCAGAAAAATTTGAAAAGATGAGATAAAACATGAGATTACCTTTTGATCACACACAATATTTATTTGTTTATTTATATCTAAACAATGATAAAATTCCAAAGTTTAAATAATCAACTGTAGTGCAACAATCATTCCACCCACAGATGTATCCTGAATAAGAAAATGTTAATCACCAGATTAATCCTTTTCTCATTAATCCTTTTCCAGTTAAGTTGATGATTTTTTTGATGCTGTTTCTCTCTTATTTTCTTCCATCTAAAAATATCTAGTATCGTGATTGGTAAATTAATTACCTCTTTGTAATTAATTCAATATTATTGTTTTTTATTTGCATTTTTTTTTTTGCACTTCAACTGGCTAGCAAATAGCTGCAGAACCAAAATAGATAATACATCATTTTAGTCACTTTCTATATACTAATATAATAAATTACCAGTTATAGCTTTGAAGAAAGCCACTAATCAGTCAAAGTGCAAAAAAGAAATAAAAATGCTAAACTGTAAATGAAGTGCAAAGTGATAATATGATCATAAAATAAGTTGGGCTGGACATATTGCTAGAAGATAAGATAATAGATGGACAATTGAAATCTTAAATGGGATTCCAATAGATTGTAAAAGACCCAGAGAGAGACCACATATGAGATGGATGGATGAAATAAGAACGTATGCAGGGATGATGTGGAGAAGAGAAGCTAAAGATTGGAGAAGATGGTTTGAACTTGAAGAAACATTCATCCTGCAGTGGATTGATAATGTTTGATGATGATGATATTTAGAATTCAATTATGGGCTATTTGGGCCAGATAACTAAAAAAAATTGTAAATTAGCTACATCAAAAAAAATTAGTTGGATTCAGATTCTTAAAACATATCACAGGCATAATAGATTAATGAACTAATATTATGCTACAAATCTTTTCAATATATATATATATGTGTGTGTGTGTTGATTTTATTTTGGTTAGATACCACATAGTAAAATTGAACTAATACAATTACAATTATCTTTTTTATCCTACATTGTGAAAATCTCAATATTTTTATAATAAACTCATGCATATGTTTTTTTTTAAATAGTAATTCTTTACTACATGACTAAAACAACCAGATTTTGTACAAAAAAAATTATATATTATTTCAGATTTATTCTTCTAAATTTCAAAAGAAGCATTATAATTGTATCTTTTAAAAATGAAAAATATCATTAATAGCATATATAGTAATTATATGTCTTAATGATTGAAAAATATTATTAAAATTTATAGTGTAGCTGAGATATTAGAACAAGAGAATGGCATGCAGTGGATTTGGTCATCTACAATGTCTACTTATCTCTATCAGATTTTGAATTAAAAAACATAACATGTACACATAAAAGTCATACAACTATTTTGTAATTATATGTTTTAAAGTTAGTGAGGAGTTTTATTCTATGTAAATATGAAGATTTTTAGTAAAATCATTAAAAAATATCATTAAAATATCAATTCATGTTTTTCATTTAATATTGTCCAGAATAGGTCATTTGCAAACATTTTATATCAACTTAACAATTAGATAAATTAATAGTTATGATTAAAATTAACTCATAATATTACAGAGCTAAAAATAAATCCCAAAACTTGTAGTTTCTAGGTTTATTGTATACTCAAATATAATTTTATTTTTTATGATATTGATTGGACTCATATATTTGGGCCACAACCAACCTGGATAATTATCTAGTTTTCTAGCAATTTTAATCTAGAAGATTAAATAACGAAGAACAACAATGAATCCTTATTAGCTGACAATTTATTATTGTGGAGTGTGTTCTTTTTACATCACTGTTTCACTTTAGAAGGATTGTGAAGAAGTTTATATCCCACAATGGGCTATCCAAAGATTGCTTCAACAATATTTTTTGAAATACAAAGGAATAAAATGTATCAAAAACAAAATCCATCTAATAAATTCATTAATGATATTTTGTTCAATAGGAATTATAGTACTGATAATAATCTCAAAAATATGAAAATAAAAGAAAGATATCATTTTATTTCTTTGCCTTTTCAATTGTCTTTTTGGAAACTTTAAAATATATATAATCTGTTTTTATAATAAGAAAATTGTAAATTGTATAGACAAAGGTATTGAAATAATTTATTGAATAATACAAAAGAGAAAGGATATAGAAATAATATTCCTGGACTAATTTATATTCCTTGCTTTTATAAATATATATATAATTCAAAGTAGTTTGAGCTTAAATGAAAGAGTAAAAGTTCACAAAAGTGGAGTAAAAAATAAATATCTTAATTCTGTATTATGTAGCCATGAAAGAAATAGAGGCCATAAGATTATGTTTGAACAAGATAAGGTAGTTTTCTTTGGAAAAAAATGAGATAATGAGAAGTAAATATTTTTAATTTTTTGATATTTCTATCATTTGCATATGATCGTTATAATAATTAAATTTGTAAAGCACATAGTCGTTATGTACGGTGATATATATTAAGGCTATAACCTTAAGACCATGCACTTGAAAAGCGACAGTAGGGACCTCTACAAATCTTAACACTTGTCTTTTAAATAAATCTTGTGTTAAGATTTGTAGAAGTCCCTATTTCAAGCGAATGGTCTTAAGGTTATAGCCTTAATATGATGGTTATGTAAGTAATTTATTGCTTGCCTGATTTTTAACTGAAGTTTTAAGTATACATCTATTTTTTTTATACTATATTGGTAAAAAATTATTATAATACAAGTAGAAATTGAAAGTTAGATATGTTAAACTTAAGAATATAAATTAAAAAAAAAAAAAAAACAGGAAAGATATATAAATTACCTTGACAATGAATATATAAGAATGAATAAAATGCAGGTTGAAGTGGGAGCAGGGAGAGAGAGATATTTATTTACTTATATAAATTCACTGAAAATAAAACAAGATTTTATAAAGAAAATATGGATGCAAAAAATTATATACGTTATAAAAATTGTATTAAAAATGAGAAATGAATTTCGGATTTTATTGCTTTAAACTTAACTTAGTAACTGATTTGCTGCTTATGGTTGCGATGGCAAAATGCTGTACCTTCATCCAGTGGGGGGAGGGGTGCCATATTAAAAAGTAACAATTATACCATTCTACCGTCCAAACACGGGCAGTAGATCTAATATAAGTACCATTGATTTTTATTTATAGAAGAATAAATATATTTCTAAAATTAACAAACTAATTAAAGTGCATTTTAATATTCAAAAAAGTAATCCTCTAATAAAAATAGTCCTTTATTTTTATAAGATGAAAAAAAAGTTAATAGTTTGAAGTTTACTGGTACTAATTTCAATTTTTTTATTTGTACTAGACTCTATTAAATAGATTGATCCTTTAATAAAAATATTGTTGAAAAGGAGCCGTCGTCCACATGGAAAAGTTTTATTTTTGTTCTTTATTTCCTGTCTTATCCCATATAAAACTTCTCAATAGTATAGATCTGTCAAGCGTTGTTAGCCGAGAGGTCATCGCAGCCGCCTTGCAATCAAGTAGTTGGTTGCAGACAGTTGTGGGTTTGCCTCCCGGACGATGCTATGACATATGAAAAAAAAAAGTATAAATCTGCAGACAACAAAAATAAACAATCCCACTAATTATGAATCAGCAGGAAATTTGTCTTCTTGATTGTTTCAAAGTTTAAACTTTTTTTCTTTGAATTACATTTTTATTGTTTCTCCCAGACAATATATACGTATTTGGCATTTTAGTAGAAAATATAACAGTTACTTTCAATTAAATATCCTAGAGAAACAAAAATAGATGTTTTTTATTTTTTAATTTGTTAATTTATCGTAAGGTATTTGAACACAGACTTTCAACCTCCATTCAGCTATCCATTCTGTCTCATACAACCAATACACATGACGACACACATGTGAAAAAAAATAAATGATCTCCACTATACGTATTTCAGTTGAATTACTACTCATCAGTTGGTCCAGATTATCATCTCTCACACATAAATATAATCAGTGCTTAATTTATATTAAGATATCAAATCTTCAAACTTTAATAAATAGACTTTAATTTATTCTACCCTCCAACTCTTCAGCCATCCCTATCACTAAAAATCTGATGATGGAACACCCAAATTCCTTGTTGAGGCCAATATTATTGTCATGCCCATGTTAATTGTAAAATGAATTTGTTAATACTGTATTTCATTATTTTAAAAAGCTTTTTGATTTTTTTTTTTTTTAAATTATGATCTGAAATATAAAAATTAAAATGTTCAAAGCAACCTTTTTAGTCTAAATAAAATAAGAGCATTTCCTAAAAATAATAATAATGGAAACTGACATCTATTTTATCAATTGCACTTTTTATTTTGCAACAAATATAATGTATTAAAAGGAAATCGAATATTATTTTTGTTGAACTTAAATAATAGATAAGATTTTTTTATTTAAAAAAAATCCATATTATAATGGTATCCACCAACAAATACCTATTGCAAAACAAGGTTTTACCCAAAACACCTTTAGCATGAGCTTATTGCTTTTTTTGCATATTGTAATCCAATAAAAAAAATTGATCTATTATTCCTTCTTAAATTAGGTTTTTTTTAAAAGAAAACAACAACAACACTTATTCTCTTTATGGTGAAATGAAAAATGAATAGACTTCTCTTGTATAAATTATAATATATATAAATCATGTCAAAAATGAGCTATTTCCTATCTATTATCAACATAACTAACAAATTTATTAATAAAATAAACTCACTTGCAGGAAGACTCTTCTGGAAGGGCAAGGTTGTAAAATCTAAGCATAAAAACAATGCAAAAGCCTAGGAAAATGAATGAATGTCCTTTCATTCCATCCAAGCCTGCTTTATACAAAAGATTCACAATCTAATCCATCAACTTTTAATTCACCTTAAATATGAGAACATCGTGGAGTTAGTCATCCCAACAGATCGACTCCCACCAAAGAAAAACGACTGGTTAAACATCATAATAGGAAAATTAAAACAATATGAAACATTAACAAAGCAAGTATTTAAATCAAAACTCAAAATCTGGGATGCCTATGAACTTATGCATCCACATACAAAAATAATTCCAGGGATGCTGGGATTAACAAACCATAAAATTACAAAAGTTTTCAAATACTGGGAAATGGAACCAAAGTATTTAGGCCTTATCTTAAAAATAAATATGGATGCCATGCCCACCAATTGGTTCCTACAATATAAAAGGGGCACATCTAAAATCAACCCAATGTGCCCCAATTGTGAAAGAACAGGAGACATTTAATCATATCATTGAGAACTGTCAAGGACTACTAATAACAAAACAATACATCTATAGAAACATTACAGCCTACTACACCATTACATCATTAAAATAAAGTATCCAATCTAAGCATTCTGTGACCATAAGACTATCCCTTTACATAATAATGGCAATATGGTTGGTGAGATGCAACAAAATCTTCAACCACCCACATCAAAACGAAGAAATTTTTATTAGCAACAAATTAAAGGACTTCAGAAAGAGAGATCTAATTCTGGTGCCTATTATTAAACACAAAGATACATGGAACCTCATAAATGAAGATTGACTTAGAAGATCAAGAAGTACCAAATAGTACCCTGACATAGTATAGACTTCAAGAATCAACAGACCAATCAATTAACATCGATGTATATATAAAGCCTTAATAAATATATTGAGAAAATTAAGCTGAGCAGAATAACAATATGATGAGTTAGCACTTTTGATGGTTTATTGTGTTCTCATATTCATAGCAGAATAAGAAAATGGTGAAATATACATATATATATAGGCAGATAATATTCAACTTTATGCAAATTATAGTTCAGAGCATCCATTTTTTGGAAAGCAGGAAGCATAATTCTTTATAGTTTATATTGTTAGTGTTGTTAGCTATATACCATGCTTCCCTAATTTTATGTTTTGAGTTGTTTCTTTCGATATGTTCTATTGCAGCCAAAGTAGGGTTAAATATATGTACTGTTGATTTCTGGTATTCAAGTAAGATAGAATTGTATTCCAGCTTGCCAGATGCTCTTTTATATAAGTATTGATATTGTGATATGCAGGTGGGTATGGTTGCTCAAGATTCTCCGTATTATATTGTTTTGCATTCTGTTTGGGGACATTTAATTTTATATATATGTTGGGAGTCAATTCAGGTTTTATTCTATTCTTGGAATTATTAATTAGACTATTGTTAGAGGTGGGGAGGGTTTGGAAACTGCCTAAATATTGGAGGAAAGGTTTTACTAAATGTTTCTTGTTAGTGTGGGAATGTATGGCAGGAATAGTGAAGGTCTATTGTCATTGAGAAAATTTGACTGCAGTTTGTGATAGAATTGTATGGCTATCCTCATAAGATGGTTGTATTTAAATCCTGTAGAGGTTAAGTCTTTTAAATATTGTTTCATATTTGCTTTGTAAGAGTTGTGTTTGCAAAATATGATTGTGATATAGAAAAGAGGATAGACTGTCAAATTTATGAGAAATGAGGAGAAATTGATTTAGAATGTGTGAATCTATGAACTTCAAGTGTTTTGATGCTCATTGGGTATTCTAAATGATGTGTGTTTCTTTGTAGAATCTAAGTACTTCAGCTTTTGAAGTGAGTTTTCCCATTTGATTGTTAGGTGTAAGGCAAGTGTGCCTGACGGTTTGCTTTGATATTGTGGATTGAAAGCTCTGGTCCAGCACTGGGGTTTTTTTCTACATAATTATTATTTTTAAATGAATCACTATTGATCAATTTTAAATTATAACATGAAATGGGTTATAAACAGAGCAAAACTCTCCATACAGTATTGCCACCTGTGCTAAACAGAGTAATCAATGGATGCCAGAAGGCTTGTGCATAAAATCCCTATCTAATGCCTACTCATCCAATATCCCCAGACTAGTTTCTGGCTTGTGGCCTTCGTCAGTGAGGAGCTTTGGATCTGAGAGCACTGCATCTAGAACTTAGGATCTAATGCAACCCTCTAGCAACCACCTTTTATCTCTACTTAACTACAAAACTATGAGAATGAAATTGAAAACACAAAAAATATTTTCAATCTAAGCTCAATAGCTTATATAGTCGTATGGGTCTGAACTCAGTTCAGCACCCATACATTTTGGTGTCTTTGGCTCTTTTACAACCATAGCCACCACTATCCTATTAGGCAGGATTGGTGTTAAACCATTAAGCATCACGTGATCACATTTCTTATACTAGCACATTAATTGTTGATAAACAGAGCAAAACTCTCCATACAGTATTGCCACCTGTGCTAAACAAAGTAATCAATGGATGCCAGAAGGCTTGTGCATAAAATCCCTATCTAATGCCTACTCATCCAATATCCCCAGACTAGTTTCTGGCTTGTGGCATTCATCAGTGAGGAGCTTAGGATCTGAGAGCACTGCATCTAGATCTTAGGATCTAATGCAACCCTCTAGCAACCACCTTTTATCTCTACTTAACTACAAAACTATGAGAATGAAATTGAAAACACAAAAAATATTTTCAAGTGATGCTTAATGGTTTAACACCAATCCTGCCTAATAGGATAGTGGTGGCTATGGTTGTAAAAGAGCCAAAGACACCAAAATGTATGGGTGCTGAACTGAGTTCAGACCCATATGACTATATAAGCTATTGAGCTTAGATTGAAAATATTTTTTGTGTTTTCAATTTCATTCTCATAGTTTTGTAGTTAAGTAGAGATAAAAGGTGGTTGCTAAAGGGTTGCATTAGATCCTAAGATCTAGATGCAGTGCTTTCAGATCCAAAGCTCCTCACTGGCGAAGGCCACAAGCCAGAAACTAGTCTGGGGATATTGGATGAGTAGGCATTAAATAGGGATTTTATGCACAAGCCTTCTGGCAACCATTGATTACTCTGTTTAGCACAGGTGGCAATACTATATGGAGAGTTTTGCTCTGTTTATCAACAATTAATGTGCTAGTATAGGAAATGTGATCACGTGATGAAATGGGTTATGGAATATTTTTATTATTATCAACAATTATATCCAATGATTGTTTTTTCAAAGAAATTGTTTTATTTTTCTCCTGCTTTTTCTTATTAGATACCCTAAACCATTTCCAACTTAGCATATTTATAAACAATAAATGTTCCTTGATTTTTTTTTTCTTTGTTTTTAACATTATTTAATTGCTCATAATTGAAATTATTCAAGCTGCAGCCTTCATACAATGATTTTCATGGTCAAGGAGAAAAAGATAAAACTGTTCTCATCTCGGGTATAAAAATGATAGAAGACAATAACAAATAAACCCACTGTTACATTTGCTTATCTTTGCTGAGATATATCCTGGATGCAGCCTGTTAAATCATTAATTTGTTAAAAATTTTAAATGTCTCATTCTTATCTAGTAGTTGTCATGATGTTGAGAGGATAAATTTGAAGATTTCAGCTTATCCTCCTTCTTTGCACACCTTAAACTATGATGTAAACTTTGCACTGATTCACATGCTATTAGTGTGCAGATAATACATGCATGCATGTTTGATGAAAACCTTATTAATGCATAGTTTTTTATCCTTATGCCTATACATAAATCACTTTGAAGACACAATCCTTCCAGCCTGCTTCTCAATACTCCTAACCTAATTTACATGTGTTATGTCAATGATATTTTTATAGCAGGACCAGAGCCCTCAATCTATAATATCAAAGAAAACCTCCAGGCATACTTGGACTTATGTCTAATGGTAGAATGGGAAGCTCACAAACTTGGACATCCTTCTACAAAGAAATACACATCATTTAGAATACTCGAGGGGCATCAAATAACTTAAAATTCATGGATTCACACATTATAAGTCAACTTCCATTCATTCTCATAATTTTCCAGTCTATCCTCTTTCCTATATCTCAATCACCTATTATGCAAACATGACTCATCTTGCAAAGCAAATATAGAACAACATTTAAAAGACTTAACCTCCATTGAATTTAAATACAACTATCTAACAAAGAAAGTCATTCAATTCTATTGCAAACTAAACTCAAACTCTTCCAATGAAAATAGACCTTGGTTACCCCTGCCATACATTTCCACACTAACAAAAACATTTAATAAAACCTTTTCCTCAACATTTAGGCTAAAATTTCTGAACTTCTCCCTTTATCAATAGACTACTTAATAATTCCAAGGATAGAATCAAATCCGAACACCCCCAATACCATATATGAAATTAAATGCCCCCAAACCAGATGCAAAGCAACATACGGTTGAGAATCTCAGGCATTTCTATCCACTTGCATATTACAACATCAATACTTATATACAAAAGAGCATCTGATAACCCAGAATATAGATCAATTTTTTTCGAATACCAGAAAGCAATAAGTCATATATTTAATCCTACTTTGGCTGCAATAGAATACATTGAAAGAAACTACTCAAAACATAAAATTAGGGAATCATGGTATGTAGCTAACAACACCCATGCTATAAACTACAAAGAATCATGCTTTCCCCTCTCCAAAAAATGGATGCTCTATAATTTATACAAATTTGAATACCATCCACCTATAATATATATATATTCCACCATTATCCTATTCTGATTCTGCTATGAATATGAGGATACGATACACTCTCAAAAGTGCTAAGCAATCATATTGTTACTCTGCTCAGCTTCTCTATTGCTGCATACCAGTGCACTTAACACATATTATCCTCAATATATAAATAAAAAGTACCATGCTCTAGTAGTTATCAACTTTTTTGCTATATATCCAGTTCATCTCTATTGAAGTTATTATATTAGAGTAAAACACACATTCAATTTAATATTAAATTCATTTATTTTATTTTCCAATCTTCTTTGTTATCTGAATATATATTTTTTCACACTTATTTGTATTACATAGCATTTTTTGTTTCACTTTTGAATCAGTACTTTATATTTCACAATAATAAATTAAAACAAATAATAGATTAAAAAGATTTGTTTTATATTAAAGTTATAGTTATGTACGTTTTTGTTTTTCCAAGTATGCCTTTATTTTTATTTTATTTTTTGCCTTATTTGAGTTTGTTCACTTCATCAATCCTACCCTAAGCAATATAAACTTTTTAAATGTTGGAACAAATCTAAGAATGTCACAAATAACATCTTGTGAGATTATATATAACTTTAATAATGCATAAATCAAAAAATTTATAACGTGTATTATTGTGGTGCATTAAAAGGTATTTTTTATTAAATGGCTAATTTTTTTAAGGGTTTCTGTATTGAAAATATTTGTGTAATTGTTTATATAAATAGAAAAATAGCTTTTAAAGTACTGTAATTTGTAGCTGAGCAATTAATAATTTATAATTAACAAAATAGCTTAATTGTTATTCAGTTTTGAATTGTGTGATAAAGAAATGAAGTTTTGTTTGTTGCAAATAAGTAAAAGAAATTTTTTTTTTCATATGTCAGAGCATCGGCTGGGAAGCAAACCCGCAACAACCGTCTGCAACCAACTGCTTGCTTGCAAGGCAGCTGCACTGACCCCTCGGCTAACAACGCTTGACAAAAAATAATTTTTGTTTCTGTTTTTTATGCTGTTACATTTAATTTTTTTTTAACTTTGAACAGTAAAATAAAGAAGTGAATTTTTTTTTAATAATTTGAAAATAAATAATGTAATAAGTGTGTAAATTATTATTTATAATTATGAATTGTATACTTAATGTGTAATTTTATATATATATGTCTTTTTTGATCCTAAATGAGTGCATAGAAATATATGTTATTGTTTTTTCAGATCTATCATTTTCAAACTATCATTTTTTCACATGTGTCATTAATAAATTATGATTATGACTTGATATTTTTTCACATTGATAGTTTCTTTATTCAATTTGAAATATTTTTGATTATTTTATTTATTGTAATCGTAGAGAAGAAAATCAATTTCCAGCCATGCACTGTTTATACATGTATATTAAAGTCTCCATGCACTCACCCATCAGTAATAGTTTAAAAGCACAAATGAATTCACTTATAATTAAAGCATATACTTATATATGTCACCCATCATTGACCTTGCTTATCCCAAGATATGAATCTGTTATATGCCTGATGTTCAAATTGACAATTATATTATACAAATTTAAAAATTCTATCATAAGAGAGAGACAGAATCTCATATTTAACCATCTGGGATTAAACATATATTAATTATGAATAAATGTAAATCTATTATTTTAAACTATTACTGGTGAATGACTGCACAGATTGTAATATACATTTACAAACATCACATGACTGGAGGTTGATTGCTATCACTATAATTACAATTATTTCAATGTTTAATAATAAAGATTTATACTTTATTACAAAAAAAATTGTAATTCTTACAATTACACAGAGGCTAAACTATCCTTACAGTAGTGCCATTTAGTGCAAGCCAGAATAATCAATGTATGCAAGAAGATTTGTGCATAAAATCCCTATTTAATGCCACCTCATTTAGTATCCTCAGACCAGTTTCTAGCTTATGGCTTTCATCAGTGAGGAGCCTTGGATATGAGAGCACTGCACTTAGATCAGTGTGAGGTTTAGGGATTTAATTCTTACAACACAGATACGGAAATTGTTTTTATTACTTTTTTAAATCATATAACAGAATATTTCCATTCCAAGTAAGTTATTAAGAATTATTTTTGCAGGCAGTCTCATAATGAGACAGTTAAAAAACATGTTAATAATTTTATTTTTTATTTATCAATGCCCATTTAATTAAAATTAATTTTTAGTAATGTATTCAAAATGAGAATATGATTATAATCTTAAATATTACATATTCAAAGCAATAGTAAGTTATATATATGCTATTGAAATTAGTAATAATTTAAAAAAAAAATTACCTCCAACTTTTTTCTTATTTGCTATTCATTCATCAACTGTTGTTTTTATTTGTTTGTGTGCACATTTTATGTTTCATTTAAAAGTCTTACAATGTAAATGTTTTACTTTTTTAAAGCTGAACTGTAGTTTAAAATTTGTCCAAAGCATATAAATATCAATTTAATTTTATTATTTATAAAATTAAAATAAACTTAATAACAATATAATTTACAAGCACAATTTTCATTATTCTTAATCAGAAGTTAATCGGCCTTTGACATGTGCTGTTTAAACATGTTACTAACTCACTGATGTCATAGTGAGTATGCAGGATACCCTCAAACCTGAATGCAAGATAGAGTCTTTTAAAAGATAAAAACAGCTAGCTATATTATCTTTGTACCTAAATGCAATTATGTAGGCCAATCTGAAGCATTTTGGAGTGAGAACATGAATGTTTAATCTTTGTAACTTTATGTCCATTGCATTCCAAAATGCTTAGATTGGCCTATAGAATTGTATTTAGGTACAAATATAAAATAGCTATTCTTATCTTTTAAATGTCTTTATCTTGTATTTGAGTTTGAGAGTGTTCTGCATACCCACTATAACATCGATGAGTTAGTAACATGATTAAACAGCGCATGTCGAAGGCTGATTACCTTCTGATTTAAAATTAAAATAATTAAATAAAATATCTTATTTAAAAAATAATCGGTACTAGACCTGCTATGCCTTTTTATATCAGTACAAGTCCATTGATAACTTTCTAATCTTGTGATGTTGTCAAATAATGTGTACACCAGAACTTCTGACAAACTCATATGGTAAATTCACCAAAACAGATCACTTGTACACATTATTTTAGGATATTTTCACAAGATTTAGAAGGTTACCAGTGGATATGTATTTGAGAAGGTGTAGCAACTCCATTATGGACCTGAAAAAGTATCTTTTTAATAATATGAAAAGTATACATAAATTCACCAAAACAGATCACTTGTACACATTATTTTAGGATATTTTCACAAGATTTAGAAGGTTACCAGTGGATATGTATGTGAGAAGGTGTAGTAACTCCACTATGGACATGAAAAAGAATCTTTTTAACAATATGAAAAGTATACATTTGTGCAAACACATTATGATTTTAAATAAAAAGAGGTAGTTGTGACTTTTAATTATAGCACTTTATGTCATCACAGCCCCCCCACACACACAAACTTTGGCACTCTGCCATCATAAACATGGCCTGCAATTCCCTAATTTTATAATTAAAAAATACAACATATATTCAGTATGGCATGAAATTACAAAATGAAAACCAAAGCAAAATTACACATGGCCACCAATTCCTAAATTTTACTTAAAATTAAAAAATACATATATTAATTCTGGCATGAAATTACAAAAGGGACACTAAAGCAAAATTGACAAAAAATAATACTGCATAAGCAAATGAAATCAACTTAAAATTAAAAAATACTGTCTATTATGTCTGGCAGAAAATTACAAAATGGACACTAAAGCAAAATTGCCAAAAAAATAATACTACATAAGCAAATTAAATTGCTTAAAATCAAAACATTCTTATCATGTATATATATAACATGAGTTATCATGATGAAACAGTTGTTTGTCTCTGTAGAAGTTCTCTGAACATTTCTACATTTTAAGTGGATTTTCTTTATATCTGTGTCAAATATTTGAGTCTGAAATGTGTTTCAGTGATATAACCCTGCATGGGATCTTGATTGAGAAATGTTAATAACTAAATGTATTTTGTTAAAACAAAAAAAATGAAATTAGTACATTTTTATTAAAGTGTAAAATAAAATTACTAAATTTTTATCTAAACAGATATGTTGTGGACTGATTTTTTTAATATTGTCCATAATGCAAAGGAATATGTTATCATTTTTGTGCAGGCTCTGCTACATAAATTCTGCCAAATAGTAATCTAGGTGCTGGTGTGCTGTTCCTCGGTGTTATTTATTATGTCATTTCACTGAATCCCAAAGTCTTTCAGTGTGAATATTGGTTTCTGGATTCACAAAATTGTATTTATGATTTACATGAAAATGGTCATAGCCAGCAGATTATAGTTCATCACTTTTATATGCTTTCCAAAAGTCTGAATAAATTGTTGAGCTTTCTTCAACATTTTGTTTGATGGCTTCCATCAGAATTGCCACTGTTCTGTCATCAATTACCATGCTGAAACACTCATCCATCTCCGTGCATAAACCACCAAACATCCACTATTCCAGAAGTATTCATCCAGTTTGATTTTTTCTCTTTGTGAAAAGGCTCTTGTCAATTTCAATGACTTTGTTTGGGCCTCCAATTTTACATTTTTCTTGGACTAACAAAGTAGTGGCACAAACTTTTCACATATAGTTGTTTCAGTCTATTACTGTTAAATCAAGATGTAATTTTTCCTATTCTAAGGATGTTAATTGCAAGTCCAGCTGTAAATTAATTATAGCACCATCAGAAACATTATTCTGGAAATCCTCCAATCATATTCCTTTATGAAGGCCTATTTTACTATTGCATCCTTAAATGTTACAATGCTATTGTTTGTCCAAAATGTGTATGTAAAGGGTCATAGCATTCCTGTTTAGGCATTTTTTCAGATGGTAGGATTTCTTTTTCTTGAAAGTACTGAACCACATTGATTTCAGTAGTGGGTAAATCTCAAATTTTCATCATTTTGTACTCTAACAAAAAATAAAAAAGAGTATAGTATAAATCAAAAAATTAAATTAAAATGAAAAATTACATGTATTCACTCATTTAAAATTGAAAATACTACATCTGTATAATTCTATAAAATCCAAAAAAGGCATATTTATCTGCTGTAACAAAAAAAGGAAAAAGTATGTTGTATAAATCACAAAATGAAAAGTACATGTATTTACTTACTAAAGATCAAAAATAATATACTAAGAAATAAATGAAAGCATTATGAAATAAAATCCAAAAAAGGCAAACACTTTGCCCAATGAAATCTGGACAATAAATCATGTGTCTAATAAGCAAACAGTGATCAAAACTTTGAAAGTGGAATTTTATCACTTTGTCAGAAGTTCCTGTGTACATGTTATTTAACAAAATCATAGGGTTTGCTTGATGGGATCACAAGATTAGACATTTGTCATGGATGTGAAAAGATATAGCAGGTCTAATACATAAGTATCAAATAATCTTATCTATTTACTTTAATTAGTATTAACTCCATTTTTTAAACTTATATAATTAACTATTATGAGATTAAAATTATGTATATACTATATTTTATATATAAACATAAATGCCTTTTGAAAATACAATAATTTAAATGTGGAATATTTTGAATTGTAATATCTGAATACTACTTAAAAACTAACAATTATGATTTGTACTTATTGTGTGTAGTAATTTAATGAATAATCATTATAATTTTTAATAGGTTTCCATTTCATCATTTTTATGGTTCTGTCATTTATTTTCTCTAGCTCTTGAAAAGCAATGAATGGAAAATTCATTGGATTCATAAACTTCTTATAATTTAATGAAAGGTTCATAAAATTTCAATTTATGCTTTTACAAACTATGACGAATTAAAATTCAGCTAGAATTTTAGTATTTCTTAACATATCTCAAATTTTGTTTTTGCCAAGTGTTACATAGGTGTTTTTACATTATCCCCAATTAACTGCATTTTTACTCTGATAAATGTATGTGTAAGTAGGTTAAACAACATTTAAAATAGACCACTGTAAGCTAAGAAATTATTCAGAAATTTTTCTTAATGGATCAGTAAAGAATAGACATTACTCACTTGACTTGCCAATTATCATATTAAAAGTAATTAAGCATTTTTCTATATTCATTTTACTCTCTAGTTAAGCTAAGGATATCTAAATACCCATTGATTTAGAATATTGGATAGTTAGCTAATGAGGTTAAAAACTTTTAATTGGAATGTTAAAAAATATCCAAGTTTTACTTAGTATGGATTTGAATTCAAATCACAAGCCTGCATGTAGATTTATTATCCATTCACCATGAGGACATACGTATTTTTAAAAAAAATCAAATCTAGAAATTATGTAACTTATCTTCATAATTATGTATATAACTTATTTCCATAAGTCAGGATTGCTTATATGCTAGTTTTGTTAAAGTTTATTTCAATATTGACTCCAAATTGCTAAATATTTTCATTAATTTTTTGCCAGATGTATTGTTCATGTATGTGGATATATAAAATATATCTGATTTTTTGTTTCCAGAACTTATCATTTTATATTAGAAATCATAATATATTAGCAAAACCAATCTTTTTGAAAAGCCCTTTTTTAAAAGAGACTTTTTGAATTAGCCACTTAAATCAAGGAGTGAAAACACTTCATAGCCTGTAATAGTTTGACATTGATTTTTTTCAACTCTTGATGGAAATTTATTAAAATTCAGAATGGAGGTGGCATGTCTATAATGTGATTTTAGTTTCTAAAATTCTCCACAATGTTTAAAAATTTGTAATCATGTTCTTTATATATAAATTAATTTTTTAAATCTTTATTTTATATTAATTATAAATAAAATCTAAAAATGTGTTATTTTCAAACAAAGGCCAAGGATTTTCTTTTTTAAAAAAATTATTTTCTATATATAATACAGTACTTTAGTATTAGACCTGCTGTGAAATATCACAGCTGTACTGGGTTAGAGTTCTGGTTAGGTTTAGAATTAGGTTAGGGTCCAGGTCGAGTTTCATCACAGCAGATCTAATACTAAAATATCATAGATAGTCCTCAAAAATCGTTTTATATTAATCTAATTTTATAATACTCATCATCAAATTATTAATGTTAATACAATAATTCCAATTTATTAATTCAGTTTTTTTATATTTATTCTATAGCAAAAAAGAATTGTTTTTTTAATATATATTTTTAGCTTGAATTCTTATTGTTAAATATTCATAGTTATCATTGTTTTTTATTTAAAACTATGATAACACCCTCTTTAAAAGGTAATACTGATATATAGCGAAAACATTGAATATTATGATTGCCTTTGATATTTTTTCCATGTATGAAGGAGTATTAATATAGTCTTTAATTTATTATATTTTTTTGATTTCCCATTTTGCTTTTGTCACTTTATATATATAACAGATGTTGAAATCTGATTCTATTTATATTCTAGAATATAGATTTTTTTTAAAATATATTTTTCCATGTAAAGAATTTCAAATGTTTGATAATTCAACAAAAAAAAAATATTACTAGTATTATTGTAAAAGTATTAGCAGAAACTAGACTGTTTGCAATTCTCTGTGATCTAACTTCTGTTTGAAGATTGTCTTCTTAACTAAGTCTTTTTCTCACAAAGCTTTATTCTTATCGGGGGGGGGGGTCACAACCTACAGTTTAAAAGAAACAAAATAAAATTTTAGAAAGAGATTTGATTAATTAAAATACAACGATAAAAAAAAACTATACCGAAATATTGGAAATTTAGGATTATGTATAATCTGTGAATGCATAAAAAATTATGGTCTATAATAATTTATAAATTTCTATACAATAAAATTTTAAAATCAACTAAATTTCATATACATGATCAAACTAATAAAAAATATAGTCAAATAAAAAATAGTCATAGATCACATGACCCCATTCTCTTAAGCTTGTAAGATATAAATAATGAGCATTGCCAATTGCTCAACAAGCTTTGTGATAAATGCTTAGCCAGAGAAAGCATTTAAAATATCTCTGTCAGGAATCCCCCCCCCAAACCTCTGACTATGGTTTCATGCTTTGGCACTCCTCAGAAAGGTGCTAGGTTAGCTTCAGACACTAGATCTAAAAATACCAACCCAAAGCCAGCATTTATCTAAACATTGTCTACTGAGTGGAAAATCAGAAATTTTCAGACACTTACATGTCTTCAAACTCAACTGTCCAACTCAAATAGCTATATGGGGCTGAGAGATCTCCAGCCAAACCATATATTAGTGGTCTTAGAAATATAACATCGCATAAGACTTAAAGCAGGGACTATAAATAGTCAAATAAAAAATAGTCATAGATCACATGACTCCAGACCCCATTCTCTTAAGCTTGTAAGATATAAACAATGAGTATTGCCAATTGTTCAACAAGCTTTGTGATAAATGCTTAGCCAGAGTTTAGGATTTAAAATATCTCTGTCAGGAAACCCCCCCTAGCTACCCTAGTACCTCCCTGAGAAGTGCCAAAGCACGAAACCATGGTCAGAGGTTGGGGGGAGGGGTTTCTGACAGAGATATTTTAAATGCTTTCTCTGGCTAAGCATTTATCACAAAGCTTGTTGAGCAATTGACAATGCTCATTGTTTAATAAAGAATATGTTACAGAATAATGTTTATAAATAATCAAAGTCATATATCACATGAATCAATTTTTAAGCTTGTAAATAAAAAATAAAGAGCTCTGCTAATTTGCTCTAACAAGCTTTATTGATAAATGCTAGCTAAACAAAGCAGTTCAAAATCTCTATCTTGAAAACGACTCCTTAACCTTAGACTAATGGTTTTATGCCTTGGAACTGGTCAGTGAGGCACTAGGATAGTTTCAGACATCCTAGCACATAACTGAGGAGTGCCAAAGCATGAAACCATTGGTCTGAGGTTAGGGAGTGATTTTCAAGATAGAGATTTTTAACTGCTTTGTTTAGCTAACATTTATCAATAAAGCTTGTTAGAGAAAATTAGCAGAGCTCTTTAATGATTATAAATAATTGTATTTTTTTCAAAATAGCATCCAGATATAATGGCAAATGCAGCTTCATCTTTTCATAGAAGAATTAAAGATGTTGACTGATGAAGTAACTACCAGAAATTTGATCCTATTAATAAATGATAAAGTAAAAAAATGATAAATTTAAATATAAATAATTTTAATTTTACAAATATCCAGGATAAGGTTAATCAGCCTTAAAATAGCTCACCATAGAACAAAGATATCTGCGATATCCATTCATCCCTTATCCCATCAAAGTGGAACAGTGCATGGTAAAGCATTCTCCAAGTTTGTCAAGATTTTGGTGTTATCCTTGTTTCATTTTCTAATGAAGAAAGCTAAATTTCCATTGACCAAATAAAACTTACTAAGTTAGCTATCTTGAATAAAAATGTTAAACTTGTTTGAAACCTAACTTGGATTCAAACTCCAGAGCACGAACTTGATGAGTTAGTTTGTTAATCACTTCGTCAAGAAAGTTTTTTAATTCAAAAATATATTAAAACAGGAAAAACTCTCCATATAGTAGCACCACTCAGTGCAAGTTGAGTAATCAATCAATGGATGCCAGAAGGCTTGTGCATAAAATCCCCATCTAATGCCTACTCATCCAATATCCCCAGACTAGTTTCTGGCTTGTGGCCTTTATCAGTGAGGAGCCTTGGATCAGAGAGCACTGCACCTAGATCTTTTGTAGTTAAGTAGATATAAAAGGTGCCTGCTGGAGAGTTGCATTAGATCCTAAGATCTAGGTGCAGTGCTCTCAGATCCAAGGCTCTTCACTGACGAAGGCCACAAGCTAGAAACTAGTCCAGAGATATTGGATGAGTAGGCACTAGATGGGGATTTTATGCACAAGTCTTCTGGCATCCATTGATTACTCAGGCTTGCATTGAGTGGCAATACGTATAGAGAGTTTTGCCTGTTTTAATAACAGTTATAAGCAAGCATAGGAAATGGTGATCACGTGATGTTGATTGGCTCAAAAATATATTACTCACTAATTTGCATACCAATTTGACATGAAACAAATATATCTAATAATGATTTTGGAGTGATTTCATTTTCTGTAAACATTGTGGTCAAAATTTAAATTTTTTATTTATTTTTTATCACTTACTTACTGTATTTACTTAGTGCCATCATGATTCAAATCAAATAACAGGTTTTGATGACACTTTTATTGTACAATCTGAAAATGGTCATTAAAGATTATTTGTTTGACATTTATTAGTACATTATTTTACCATTATTTTACTATGTCAATTTTAAGTAATTTATGAAATAATAATAGTATTTAACCATAAAAACATCACATGATCACCATTCACCACAAACTTTTGAAACAATAGCAAACTCCCCAAACAGTTGTGTCCCCCAATTTAGGGATTTTGAATGAGTAGGAACTAGATAAGGATTTTATGCACAAACTTTCTTGCATTCATTGGTTACTAAGGCTTTCACGGGGTGGCACTATTGTATGGAGAGTTCGCTACTGTAATAATAGTATTTCTTACAGAGCAAGTTTGGAGTAGGTTATAAATGTTGTTGGGGTTTTTCTTTTTTTGTTCATACATAGGTGTTTATATGCATAGATGTTTTTGCATATATAAAAGCATGTCATGTGTACATGTATATGCATCTCCTTATACAAGCATGTGCCTATATCTACACATATGTTTGTTCTTTATGAATCCTTACTATTTTGTTTCAAAACTATTTTGCATATTTAATTATAAGAAATTATTTTTCACATTTTTTTTTAATTTTATACATATAATAATTATCTTATTCGTATGTCAGTCTATATATAATTGGAGTAACATCTAATCAATATTTCTAATCTTTATTATTTTATAAATTCATTCAAATTCTTTTTATCTGTAGTGTTATGATTTTAGATAATAATAAAACTACATATAAGAATGACGTATTGTAAATTCTAGAAAATTTTGCAAGCATCATTCATTCAAGCATAGTAAAAGTAATTTAAAGTGATCGCTTAACATCTTCATGCTCTCATTCCTAAATGCTTAATATTTACCCATACATAAATGTTTGGGTCAAAAAGATAGATGGATTTATTTTATCTTTTCACAAAGACTTTATCTTGTGTTTGGAAGTGAGAGTATTAATTTATAGTTAAAAATCTACAAAGCGCATGTGCACTAGCTTAATGGCTGATTATTACCATTACAGTTTATAAAAACATAGCACTATATAAAATAAATATCTCATTTACATATGTTTAATTTTTAAAATAACAAATATTTCAAATAAATTGTGAATTCTAAAAAGAATTTACACAATTACAATGTTTAAATAAATTTATAAAATATGTGAAAGTAAAATATTTTTTAATGATTACACATAATTACAATAATTTAAAAACAAGGGTATGAATATTTTGTGAGACCTAGAAAAATACTAAAATATAAGATGAATGGAAGAATATGGAAATTAAAAACTATGAATCAGACATACAGGAATAAACCTGCAAATAGTTTTCTCTTGAATTGATAATGCTGAAAAATATGAGTAAAATGTTTATTATTATATTATTGTTAGTATATTATCCTGTTGTATTTATGCATCTCAATAATGTAAAAAGATTATTCAGGTTTAAGTCTAAATATTAAAATTATATTAATACCAGTAACATCACATGATCTCATATGCTTTCAAGAGCAGTTATTTTGTAACACCATATCCACTGATTACTCAAGTTTACAGCAGATGGCGTTAGAGTAGAATGAAGATAACTATCCTTGAAATAAATAGTGTTAAGAGTGAAAAGTAATAGTAAATGACTTATTAATGATGATGAAGGATTATCACTAGTCATAGTATTCTATTGTCTAGTTAATTTCATTAGCCTTCACATAGAGAACTCAGTATACTTACATTTTATTACAATTATGTGCAATCTTTCTGAAATATTATTTATTTAAAATGATGATATTAATAAGACAATGATTTTAATTTCTCATTTTAATACAAATATTAACTTAATCTATATGTACCTATAAATTTCAAGCAATTACTCGTTTTCACTTTTATAATATCAATTTTAAATGGGAATGTAAACTAGAAAACTTCTCCATACAATAGTGCCATGCAGTGCAAGCCAGAGTAATCAATGGATTGGACTACTGTATGGAGTTTTGCCTGTTTTTACAGCTTGAGCAAGCATAAGAAATGGTGACCATGTGATGTTTGCGGTCAGAACCTTTGATGTATGTATGATCATCTCTTTAATTAATCAGAGATGAAGATTATATTATATTTTAAATGTTTTTTATAATTATAAAGCTAGTTTACTTTGAATTTGTAATTTCTGCTGACTTTATAAGTATACTGTATTTTCTATTGTTTTACGTGGTTTACATTTTAACTAATGCAGACAATCAATGTATCCTAATTTTTTCTCTTAGTATTTTTGTTAAGTTACTGCTAATGGCAGTAATAAAAATGTTTCATAAATAGATAAATAGTTTCAAGCCTGAAAATATGTTTTTGTAAAATTTGCTTTGTAATATTTTTTTTAAAAAAACAGCTTTTGTTGTATTACAATTTTCTTTAATGAATTATAAATAGAAAGGAAATCAACTTATTGCTGTTTTTAATTATTTTTTATCTAATTATCCAGAAATAAAACCATCAAAATATAATATGATCACCACTGAATATACTACTTACACATACTGTTAATAGGAGTAATGTGATGTAATGTACTGTAGCTTCTCCTTAAACGGAGTCAAGAATCTCTCAACAGTTATTCCCAGAGAAACCTGTTAGCCACTTTATTTTCAATTCCTCAGTCTAAGTTTCCCCATATTCTGCTCCATCCCATTTCCACAACATAATTTTTGTCAACTCTATGACCTTTATATCTAAATCCCCCATATCTTTTCCCAAACCCAGCATAAAAACCAATAATCCACTTTCTCTATAATCACTTTTTTCATATTTATTCTTCTATAACTTCATTATATGTGCCCTTTCTGTTTTCAAGCATTTACCTTCAATTAACAGATGCTTAATATTTTCTATTCCTTCCTTACATAATTTACAGACTAAATTACCCATATTTTTCCACTTACATATATATTCTCTTGTTGCTAATGATCCCGTTGGAGCCTTAAACAATAAACTACTTTCCTTACATTCCCAGACTAATTTCTAGCTTGTGGCTTTCATTAGTGAGGAGATTTAGATTTGAGAGCACTGCACTACTGTATGGAAAGCTTGGTATTCTTATATCTAGAAATAACATTTTCATTTCTTGGATGTTTCCATTAGACATCATTTAGTTTAGTGAACAATAAATATGTTTATATATATATATTTAAGACAATCAATCAAGAATTATCTTGGTTTTTGATAAGTATATTTGTGTTTAAATATGAATACTATAACTGATCAATGGTTAGTCAGTTTAGAAGGACATATAAATTGAAGCATTAAAGTTGATAGGTTGCGTTTTGATCAAAAAAACTGATATAATTACTGGAAAAAAATTTTTATCTAAGATTTTCTTTTTTGCATTAATGATAGCAATTACAGTTACTAAAAGTACATATAAATATAGTATAGGTACTAGACTCATAAACATTAATTTTTCTGCAGGCAATGAAAAGCCTTTATTTGTCTCTTTTTGTGCATACATAATCACTAATTTTTCTTTCAAATGGAAATAACTAGAAAGTTTATATAGTTCTTTATTTTTTTCACAAACTATCACACAGATTTTAAATATTAATGTAAACTGGCCATAGTTCAGCAACCACAAATATTCCCTTCATCTACATATGAAAGTTATGTCAAATTTTTATATAGTCCTATCACATTAACTTTGTGATATTACTTTGGAGAAGTTCTCCATTTTCTGTTTTAATATTAAATGGAATTATTTAAATAAATGTTTTTATTTAAGTTAGAATATTTGTTTGTAAACTTTTGTATCACTTTTATTAGTTAAGGCAGAATCAAATTTTAAGATTGAGGTTTAATAGATTTAAATTGAATAGAATTGCTTCAAACTTTGTATACAAGAAAAAAATATCATGCAAATCCATATGGTACACTAGTCTTAGTAGGTACCTTGTTTCTTGGATATAGAACAGAGGGTGGGAAAATACTGAATATTTTGATATCACAGTTAATAAAAATTGTTCTTATAACTTTAATATGTTTTAAATAAGACTTGCAAAAGCATGGTGTAGAGGTTTTTTGTGCTTTCAATTTATAGTTATAATTATATTTCAAAATCAAGGTTTAATATATTTAAATTCAGTACAATTGCTTCAAACTAGTATATAACTAAGAAATACTAGCAAATCCATATGAGATACTAATCTTTTTAATAGGTCATTAGCTTCTTATATATAAAGCAGAGGGTGAGGAAATATTGAATATTTTGATATCAAGGTTAAACATTTCTTTAGAACTTTAATATATTTTAAGTAAAGTTTATGAGAGGGTGATATAGAGATTTTTTTTGCTTTCAATTTAAAATTATAATAACATTTTAAAATAGAGATTTAATAGATTTAAGTTCAATATAGTTTGTTGAAATTTTGTACATTTTTTAAAAATCTCTACCAAAATGATAGGATGCAATAATATTTTAGATAGATGATATAGTTTCTTTGACATGGAAGAGTATGGGTGGGTGTGAATATTTTGGTATTAAATTTAAAAACTGTTCCTAGAAATTTTTTAATATTTTTTTTCATTTATATTAAAATAAAAAAGGTTAGTTTACAATATAGTTTCGTTAAGCTTTTTTTTTAATTTTTCAAATAAAAAGAAAAAATGTCAAATAATTTTAAACAGAAAAATATGATATTTACTATAGGGAGATCTAGTGACTGAAGTCCTAACTCCTCACTGAGGTGAGCCAAAAGCTCAAAATCGATTGGTCTGAGAATGAGGATTTTTACGGATAGAGATTTTAAATATTTTCTCTTTTAGTACTTATAAATTAAAGCCTGTTGAGCTACTGGTATGCTCCCTATAGTGAATATCTGTATTAGAAGCTTAAAGCAAATTACACAATTTGTGACTTGCTGTATTGATTACTAAATATGATATATATAAAGAATATACATATTAACTTACTGCAGAAATATGTAGTGAATTTATACACTATGAGTGTGAAATTGATTCAAAGTAAAATTATATGTGTTAAATGAAGTTCATTTACAATATAGTTTTGGTGAGCTTTTTTTTAAAAAAAATAAATAAAAATTTCCAATCAAAAGCAAAAATGTCAAATACTTTTCACTTAAAAGAATATTTCATATTTTTAATCACTTGTATACACATGTAGTATTATATACACATAATAAATATGATATATATATATATAAGTGTTATACATATTAATTTATAGCAGAAATATCTAATGGTATATATTATAACCTTATATTTTACCATTGGAATTTATAGATATAGCCATAAACTATAAAAAAAAAAACCTATTAACTTGCTTCTTTTGTTAGATGAAGTAAATTAATCACCATTATTGGTATTATTGCTAGCGAGATGATCAAAAATGGACTTAAAATGTCTCTTATAATACTACCTTTCTTCCAGACAGATTTTGTTGATTATTGTATATTAAAATATGTGCATGTCGATTGTTTTCTTTTTAAAACAAAGGTATATTTAACTTTCTTTATATATATGAAAACAAATTACACACACACAAAATTGACTTAATAGGAAAATACACAAGATAGGGGATAATAAACCAACTACAATAAAACATAATAACTAAAACATTAATAATTATATTACAAGAAGTAAACAATCTATTATAGTTAGTGAGAATAATAAAGTTTAATATTAATTTAAAATGTGCATGTGTGCACAAAATCTTTTTTAAAAATGTAGACAATTTAAAATGTTATAAGTGTAAAAGAGTTACATAAATTTGTTTATTGAGTATTCTGTCAACAAATACATTGTTTACTAGATAAATTTATTAATTAAAATTTTGAGAACTTTAAAATTTCATTAAAAAAATTGTTTAATATTCTAATGTTAATGATTATTTATTTGTAAAGTGAATAATTGTTTACTTTATTGGGAATGAATATTGTTAAATAGGGTATAATATTCAAAATTTAGTATTTAATTTCCATTTTTATACTATGTTTTAAAAATTGGTGCTTTTTAGACTCGCCAGATGCTCAAATTGACCTGCTTCCAGTGGTTACTATAACAACAAAACTAATTTTCCTCGGATAAACTTAAAGAGCAATGTATAATCGGTGATTTTTGATGATATATCGCAAGTTATAATTTGATTTTTTTTTTTTTAAATTAGAGTGCACAAAGGACATTGACTGGTTTAAATCTAAAATAGTCATTTGGTTAGTCTGCTTCAACATGAAGAAGTAGAGAAACTTGCTAGGTATTTTGCCTATCTGGCAAAATGTTTTTTCTGATTGACCTAAATGGATAAAGTATAACAGCAATAATAATTATCACCTAATATTATTCAAAAGGAAACAAAATTTTAATATTTTAAATCATTCATGGAATTTTGAAATTGCTTATGGAATGTTACTGCACATAATAATAATATTCCAATAATCTTTCATTTCTTTTTTAAAATGGATTAATTTATTGGAAATAATGTTGGCTACACCTCCCTATGGTCTTCTTGAATGTTATAAATATTGTATTAATTTCTGGATTAACCTATTGTATTGTCATATAAAACTGTTTAAAATTTCAATGAAGATTATCTAAACTGATTTGAGTCAATGAATTACTTATTCTCTCTGGGTCTTATATTTTGTTTAAAAATCACCTGAACTGTAGTAGCTGGATAGATTCAAATCACTTGAACTAGTTGATTATATAATTCCTACATTTTATATTTATGATAAATACCAATTATTAGGATATTCTTTTAACATTGCTTTGTAATGGATTAAATTATCAATTTGATAGAATAATCCATGCCTGGCATCAGTCTAAGGATATTGGATTGCATTATGTCTTTGAAATGACATTAAAGATGTTATAAATAAAATTTCTAAATGGATTAATTGTCACAACAATACAAGCCATAATAGGAATAATAATTGTGACTTAGTGAAAATCCTTTGGAAAATCATATTATAAATCTGTGCTATAGATTTCAACTTCTGAAAAAAAGGAGGATGGATTTCCTTGAACAGTAAATGGAACTGGATTATTAGTAAAAAAGATTATATAATTATTTTATTCTTGATTTGTTTAAATTATTTGTTTTATAATTATTATTGTTATAAAAATGATATTAATAAAGTTCTCAAGATAATAATAGTAGGACAAAAGTACAAGTAACTACCTTAGATTAGTAGTGTAATTGGGCATAAGTGTAAAGTCTGATATAATATTTATGTTGGACATGTTTTATGAAATTTAAGATGATGTACAATCTCCCATAAACTCATTCATATTTACTTTACTATATGTTTTATAGATCTTTGATTTCATCCTCATGATATTTAATAACTAAATATATCCTGAGTAGGTCAATAAATAATCATAGAAATTCTACTTTTTCTCTGGCCCAGGCAAGACTATATATGATATATGCAGCAAAGCAATCTTGTGGCAGTAATGATTATAGTCTCATGAATTAGTTGAAATAGACTTCTACCTTGTTAGAATAATTCTTTATCCATTGTACAATGTAGGTGTGCAAAAGTATATATTAGTATTATATTATGAATCTATCATAATACCATGAGATATTTTATTATTATTATAATCTCACATAGTATCAAATTAAAGAATAGGATTAGGTTTATATCTGATAATAAGCATATTTACCCTAAACACATTTTTCTCAACTGCATTCTCTCCACACTATCCTCCATTTGAAAATCAGTTGGTTATATCATATATATTAACGATAAGTGTAAGTCAATTTAAAGTACAGTATAGTTAGTTTTAAAACATTTTTATTTACTGTGCTAATACTAAAAAGTTAAAAATAATAGAGGTAAAATTTTTTTTATATTAAATGCTTTTATTTACCTTGCACTAAAACAAAAAAAAAAAATTGTTTTTTCAACTACAACTAGGGTTTTTAGATTTAATTTGAAATAAAAACATGGGAAGAGTGGTCCCAAAATTAATTATGTCAATCCCTATTTTTTGTAACAAGGGGAATTGACTTAATTAATTTCTGGACCATCCCCCCATACTTTTATTTCAAATTAAATCTAAAAAACCCAATTATGGTTGAAGAAACAATTTTTTTTTTATATAATGCATGGTAAATAAAAGCATTTATTTTTTTTTTTTGTAAAAAAAGTTATTTTTATTATTTACAGGTAAAATGCTAAGTTATTTTTTTTCTTTTAGTGCCTTTTTTTAAAAAATCTTTACTTAAAGTAACTTTTTTATCTAAGGATATTTTAAATGCTAATATTTTTATCCTTATCTTTTATTTAATGTCATGTCTTTTTTTTTCTCTCAAAGTAACCTTTATTAATAAAAGATTATAAAAATTTTGGGTCCACAAATAAACTGATATATATATATATACTTTAAGACCCATTCTACACAATTTATTATATTTATACAGTGCTTACTTTCCATTGAATTTTCTGCAGAAATCCAATTATTTTGTTTGAGGTTTTCAATAAAATGGACAGATTGTATTTAAAGTGGTCTATCTAGGGTGTGTGTATTTTTTCAGATATATATATATATGTGTGTGTATATATATGTATGGAATCATTAAAATATAACAGGAATTTTCTGTATAATAATCTAGATAACATTTCAGCTTCAATGTCACCAGACAAGAACCAATTAAAACTGGCAATGCAACATTCAATACCAGTTTTAACTGGTTGTTGCATTGATATCTCATAGCTGAAATGTTATAAAAATTATTAAATGAAAATTTTCCATTATATTTTAATGCTGCATCTATAAGTCTGTAAAATCTCTAATATATATATAATTTCATGAGAGATTATGGTTGCTTGTGAATATTTAGAGAAATTGTTATATTTTAAATTTTCACCCATATAAAGCTTTTGCATCCGATTTAATACTTTTGTATCATCTAGAGTATTAAACTAAAATCAGTTCCATATTTGACACAGTGTAGGTCAGATAAATACTATTGTTATTACTAAATCATATAGTTTCATCTTATTTTACCAATTATAATTGGTTGCTGCTTGGTTTATTATACAACAATATTTCAATTTTACATCTATAAATCCATAAAATTCTTTAAATTTATATGAATACACACACTTGCATATTGCACTAATGTTTTGTTTGAAATATATCTTTATATAGAACAAAGATTTGCATGACTATTAAAATGAATGTGAAAATATTCTAAGATATTTGATTTGTGGATTTCAGTAAAATGGGAAAGATGAATTGGAAAGATAGACTTTGCAATTATAAAATGTTGAAAAGAGTAAGTAAAAATATTATTTATTGAAAAATAAATAATAATTTGGACTGAATATATATTGACAAGTAGATGAATTATGAAGGATATATTAGAAATTTATGTATATAATAATAAGAATAAGAAGAAGAATTATAGAACAAAATTGCTTGATGTTCTAAAAAGATAAAATTGGAGTAATTGAAGATTAGTCAATGAATAAACAAGCTTAAAAGGGTTGTGGATTTAGCATGCAAAATGATGGGATGATGATATTAAACATATAAAAGGTACTTGAATATGAAGATAAATAATGATAATAATATTTCACATATAAATGGTATTTGAATATGATATCTAATAAGTAAATGATTGAAAAGTTTTAGTTTAGCAAATCATCTCTTTTCCACCGTATAGTTTAAATATATAGAATATAAGAGAACAGACTTTCACATGACCCACCACTCTCCACACTATCTCATAACATGGATACACTTGAACACATATATGTTGAAAAGATAAATAATCACCAATATACGTATTTCATGCTAAACCAGCAATCATCAGTTGGTCCCGATTACCATCTCTACACATATATGCTACAAGTACTCAGATATATATTAAGATAGCCAATCCTTGGCCTCAGGGTGACCTTTGAGCATTCCATCTTCAGATTTTCAATTGGATGGATGGTTGAAGAGTTGGAGTGTGGAGTAGATTGAAGTCTGTCTATTAAAGTATAAGGATTGGCTATCTTAATATATATCTGAGCACTTATAGTATATATGTGTAGAGATTGTAATCTGGACCAACTGATGATTGCTGCTTTAGCATGAAATACATATAATGGTGATTATTTATCTTTTCAACATATGTGTTCAAGTGTATTTGTTATGAGATAGTGTGGAGAGTGGTGGGTCACGTAAGCCTGTGTGTTTCAGTTATTGTATAGTTTAAAGCAAATATATAATTAGTTTGTGCAACTGAATGATAAAAGAAGAGTGAATCATGGTCTCATAGGATTATAACAAATCATGATCTCAGTGTCCATAGGATTATAAAAAATCATGATCTCAATCTCCATAGGATTGTAACAAATCACGATCTCAGTGCTTATAGGATTATAACAAATAGCATTATTAATGATAATATATACATGACATTATTTGTTTGTACAATTAATGCTTTGATATTAAACCACTAAACATGACATGATCACTATTTCTTATGCTAGCACATAACTGTTATTAAAACAAGCAAAACTCTCCATACAGTAGTGCCACTCAGTGCCAACCAGAGTAATCAGTGGATGCCAGAAGGCTTGTGCATAACATCCCCATTTAGTGCCTGCTCATCATATATCCCCAGATCTGGCTTGTGTCATTTTTCAGTGAGGAGCTTTGAATCTGAGAGCACTACACGTAGATCTTAGGATCTAATGCAACTCTCCAGCAGCCACCTTTTATTTCTAGTTAACTACAAAACCATGAGAGTAAAATTGAAAGCCCAATAATATTTTTAATCTAAGCTCAATAGCTTATATAGTCATATGGGTCTGAACTCAGTTCAGTACCCATACATTTTGGTGTCTTTGGCTCTTTAACAACCATAGCCACCACTATCCTATTAGGCAGGATTGGTGTTAAACCCCTAAACATCACATGATCACTATTTCTTATGCTAGCACATAACTTAATAAAACAGGCAAAACTTTCCATACAGTAGTACCACCCTGTGCCAAACAGAGTAATCAATGGATGTCAGAAGGCTTGTGCATAAAATCCCTATCTAGTGCCTACTTATCCAATATCCCCAGACTAGCTTCTGGCTTGTGGCCATCATCAGTGAGGACCTTGGATCTGAGAGCACTGCACCTAGATCTTAGGATCTAATGCAACCCTCTAGCAGCCACCTTGTAACTCTACTTTACTACAAAACTATGAGAATGAAATTGAAAACAATAAATAATATTTTCAATTTCATTCTCATAGTTTTGTAGTAAAGTAGAGTTAAAAGGTGGCTGCTGGAGGGTTGCATTAGATCCTAAGATCTAGGTGCAGTGCTCTCAGATCCAAGGCTCCTCACTGATGATGGCCACAAGCCAGAAACTAGTCTGGGGATATTGGATGAGTAGGCACTAGATAGGGATTTTATGCACTAGCCTTCTGGCATCCATTGATTACTCTTATTTGGCACAGGGTGGCACTACTGTATGGAAAGTTTTGCCTTTGTTTACAACAATTATGTGCTTAGTATAGAGACAGTGATCATGTGATGTTTAGTGGTTTAACACCAATCCTGCCTAATAGGATAGTGGTGGCTATGGTTGTTTAAGAGCCAAAGACACCAAAATGTATGGGTGCTGAATTGAGTTCAGACCCATATGACTATATAAGCTATTGAGCTTAGATTGAAAATATTATTGTGTTTTCAGTTTCATTCTCATAGTTTTGTAGTAAAGTAGTGTTAAAAGGTGGCTGCTGGAGGGTTGCATTAGATCCTAAGATCTGGGTGCAGTGCTCTCAACTCCAAGGCTCCTCACTGATGATGGCCACAAGCCAGAAACTAGTCTGGGGATATTGGATGAGTAGGCACTAGATAGGGATTTTATGCACAAGCCTTCTGGCATCCATTGATTACTCTGTTTGGCACAGGGTGGCACTACTGTACGGAAAGATTTGCCTTTGTTTACAACAATTATGTGCTAGTATAGAGACGGTGATCATGTAATTTTATTCTCATGGTTTTGTAGTTAATTAGAGATAAAAAGTGGCTACTGGAGTGTTACATTAGATCCTAAGATCTAGGTGCAGTGCTCTCAGATCCAAAGCTCCTCACTGACGAATGCCACAAGCCAGAAACTAATCTGGGGATATTGGATGAGCAGGTACTAGATGAAGGTTTTATGCACAAGCCTTCTGGCATCCATTGATTACTCTGAATGGCCCTACTGTATGGAGAGTTTTGCCTGTTTTAATGCTTAGATATCATTTCAGCAACCTATTTCAATCTGGAAGTTTTATCTTTCAGATAATAATAGCTAAATACTTTTTACTGATTGTACTGGCTTTATAATATAAGTTGGATGTGGGTTTTATTTGAAAAAAACTCATCAACTTATTTGTGATCTGAAAAAGAAAACTTCTAAGATGTATTCAGATCAAATTCAAAGCCTAGTTGATAGATCTGATAGAGTACTGGATTTTTTGCTATATATTTATGTAGCAATAATTCTAATGAAAATATTAAAAAATTTCTGACATCAGAATATGCTTATGCATATATCTAAACTTAGATAGACATTTCCATTTTTATGATGTAAGAATATGTGTTAAAAAATCATTATTTTATAAATTATATTGAGACCATGAAATGACTTCCTTCCCTCCAGTATTTTTTTTCTTTCAACACTTAATTTA